>SJYA01001067.1:653325-689788 GCA_006410615.1 Neotragus moschatus | reverse complement strand
GATGCCATGATCTTCGTTTTCTGAATGTTGAGCTTTAAGCCAACTTTTTCACTCTCTTCTTTCACTTTCATCAAGAGGCTCTTTAGTTTCCCTTCACTTTCTGCCATAAGGGTGGTGTCATCTGCATATCTGAGGTTATTGATATCTCTCAAGTGGTATGATGCATCTGGAAATTTACAGTCTCACTTATTCACTGAAATCTACACCCTGTACCTACATACATGGGAAGAGATGGAAGAAGTATTACAAAGGAGAGAGGTATAGGAGAGTAGAGAAGTAAACAGTAAGATTCAGGGGGCCAAACTATGGGACCAAGTCTCAGTTCCACAATTTACTAGTGGTGAGAAATCAGTCACAGTTCTTAAATTCTCTGCTTCAGTTTTTGCACCTATAAAAACAAGATGCTATTAGCACTGTTGGTAGAAAATATAAGCTAAGCAGCAGTCCCCAACCTTTTTGGCNGAGAGTAGAGAAGTAAACAGTAAGATTCAGGGGGCCAAACTATGGGACCAAGTCTCAGTTCCACAATTTACTAGTGGTGAGAAATCAGTCACAGTTCTTAAATTCTCTGCTTCAGTTTTTGCACCTATAAAAACAAGATGCTATTAGCACTGTTGGTAGAAAATATAAGCTAAGCAGCAGTCCCCAACCTTTTTGGCACCAGGGACCACTTTTGTGGAAGACAATTTTTCCACCAACCAGGGCAGTGGGGGGATGGTTTTAGGATGATTCTGGTGTATTACTTTTATTATGTACATTATTTCTATTAATACATCAGCTCCATCTCAGATCATCAGACATTAGATGCTGGAGTTTGGCGACCCCTGAGCTATGACATATGATGCATTTAGTGCTATGCTGGCATTCTCTAAGCACTCAGTAAACATCAGTTATTATCATTTAACTGTCTGGCACTGTGACATCTATAGCTATTTTTCTTCCCCTTTTAAAATGTCTTGTTTTGATTCTTGTTTTCTCCAGATCCTCTTACATAGCATCACAATGTCATAATAGAAATTCAGAGTGAGAAGCATCTCTGTTCCTTTACCACCTTGTTTCTCTCCTACCTGAAAAGAATAGTCAACACACCATTTAGATTTCAAACTAATGTTCTGTGGCAACTGCTCAACATGGGCAGCATTCAGAATACACCTCCAGTGATTTTTTTCTCTGAAAGGTATACAAGTAAGGTTAATAGAGGTGCCATTTCCAAAATATATCTGCCCTGAGCAAAATAAAAAGATTATTTAAAAGGGCACAGGGCATAGGACACACTCTGATATTAAAAGGCCTAGCAACTAAGATTAATTTTACAAGCTCCCCCACATACCAATTTTCATTGGCTCTGAATTTTCTATCTAAATTACTTTTTCCCTCTTGTTCAGGAAGGTCTTTAAAAAATGAGTAGGAAGAAGAAAAATCTTTTCATTTGCAAACCATTGCACAGACACCTGGACCTTTTGAGCATTTAAAGGTAAATGACTTTGTCCTTTTCTTGCTCCTTTTTTCTCTGCAGAGTTGAGTGATAGCAGCATTGGTACAAAAATAAAATACCTATTTCCCCCCATCAATCTCGCTGCTTTTTAAATTATCTTGGATAGTCTTCATTTGTAAATATCTTATCCATGAGAACAGATGCCTTGAAATTTGCTAAAGAAAAGAATAGCTTTCTTTGCTCTTTTCTCAAAAAACATATCTTCAACAAAAGTAAAACTGAGAAAGATTTCTGATTTTTGAAAAAATTTATGGCCCTAAAGTACTTATTTTTTAGCTTGTTCAAACTTTAAAATAGAGGATAAAGTTAAAAATTAGACAGCTTTTTGTCTTTGTCTCAATAACACTCCTGGGATTGAAATTTGAAATAAATTTCAAGCTAACAAATGATTGGTCAAAATGTTCTCAGAAGTATTTCAAAGTCCAAGATTATGTCTTTATCCTCTTATAATTATTTAAAAGTTTATCTCCATTAAATCATTCTAATTATTATTCAAAAGCAGCTACATGTTTTTGTTTCCTAACTGATTCTGTTGGCTTAGTATTTTAATGAATAATTTTTCTTTTAATGTTCTTTAAATGGACATGGACTGGTTCAAAATAGAGAAAGGAGTACATCAAAATTGTATATTGTCATCCTGCTTATGTAACTAAGATGCAGAGTACATCATGAGAAATGCCAGGCTGGATGAATCACAAGTTGGAATCATCAAGATTGCCAGGAGAAATATCAATAACCTCAGATATGCAAATGATACCTCTCTAATGACAGAAAGCAAAGAGAAACTGAAGAGCCTCTTGATGAAAGTGAAAGAGGAGAGTGAGAAAGCTAGCTTAAAACTCAGTGTTCAAAAACTAAGATCATGGCACCCAGTCCCATCATGTCATGGCAAATAGATGGGGAAAAAGTGGAAACAGTGACAGCTTTTATTTTCTTGGGAACCAAAATCATTGTGGATGGTAACTGCAACTATGAAACTAAAAGACGCTTGCTTCTTGAAAGAAAAGCTATGACAAACCTAGACAGCATATTAAAAAGCAGAGACATCATTCTGCTGACAAACATCCATATAGTCAAGGCTATCGTTTGTCCAGTAGTCATGTACAGATAAGAGAATTGGACCATAAGAAGGCTGAGTGCTGAAGAATTGATGCTTTCTTATTGTACTGCTCGAGAAGACTATTGAGAGTCCCTTGGACTGCAAGGAGATTCAACCAGTCAATCCTAAAGGAAACCAGTCCTAAATATTCATTGGAAGGACTGATTCTGAAGCTGAAGCTCCAATACTTTAGCCACCTGATGGGAAGAACTGACTCATTTGAAAAGACCCTGATGCTGGGAAAGAATGAAGGCAGGAAGGAAAGGGAATAACAGAGGATGAGATGGTTGCATGGTATCACAGACTTGATGGACATGAGTTTGAGCAAGCTCTGGGCAATGGGGAAAGACAGGGAAGCTTAGTGTGCTGCAGTCCATGGGGCCAGAAAGATTCAGACATGACTGAGCAACTGAACCAAAAATAATAATTTTTTAAAAGATTAAAATAAAAGATGAACAGATATGGTATTTCCAAACTTTCACAATATTTAGTTAAGTTCAATCGCTCAGTCATGTCAGGCTCTATGCGACTCCATGGATCACAGCACGCCAGGACTCCACTGTCCATCACCAACTCCTGGAGTCTACTCAGACTCATCTCCATTGAGTCAGTGATGCCGTCCAACTATCTCATCCTCTATCATTCCCTTCTCCTCCTGCCCCCAATCCCTCCCAGCATCAGGGTCTTTTCAAATGAGTCAGTTCTTCCCATCAGGTGGCCAAAGTATTGGAGCTTCAGCTTCAGAATCAGTCCTCCCAATGAATATTTAGGACTTATTTCCTTTAGGATTGACTGGTTGGATCTCCTTGCAGTCCAAGGGACTCTCAAGAGTCTTCTCCAACACCACAGTTCAAAACCATCCATTCTACGGTGCTCACCTTTCTTTATAGTCCAACTCTCACATCCATACATGACTACTGGAAAAACCATACCCTTGACAAGACAGACCTTTGTTGGTAAAGTAATGTCTTTGCTTTTTAATGTGCTGTCTAGGTTGGCTATAACTTTCCTTCCAAGGAGTAAGTGTCTTTTAATTTCATGGCTGCAATCAGCATCTACAGTGATTTGGGAGCCCCAAAAATAATGTCTGACACTATTTCCCATGAAGTGATGGGATCAGATGCCATGATCTTAGTTTTCTGAATGCTGAGCTTTAATACACATTTTTCACTCTCATCTTTCACTTTCCTCAAGAGGCTCTTTAGTTCTTCTTCACTTTCTGCCATAAGGGTGGTGTCATCTGTANTGCGAAGAGTTGACTCTTTGGAAAAGACTCTGATGCTGGAAGGGACTCGGGGCAGGAGGAGAAGGGGATGACAGAGGATGAGATGGCTGGATGGCATCACTGACTCAATGGGCGTGGGTCTGGGTGAACTCCGGGAGTTGGTGATGGACAGGGAGGCCTGGAGTGCTGCAATTCATGGTGTCACAAAGAGTTGGACACGACTAAGCGACTGAACTGAACTGACACTCCTCTTCACCCCTTATTGGATTCTCCCCTCAAGAAGAAAGGCTGCAACTGGTTGAAGAGTTTGGTGACAGTCTGACATGCATCTATTTAATTTCTGATTCTGAAGTCCTCGACTATGGGTAATTTTGGATGCCAGGGGAGATTTGGCCACATCTGGAGATATTTTTATTTCCATGACTTTGGATAGGGATTGAGGGGAGATACGACTTGCTTCTGGTGGGTGGAGGTCAGGGATGTTGCTAAGCCCCATACAACACACAGGACAGCCTGTCACTGCAAAGAATCATCCAGCTTAAAATGTCCAGAGTGCAGGGCTGCTATAACAAGTGGAAGATCTTTGCTTCTTCAT
Organism: Neotragus moschatus; assembly: GCA_006410615.1. Taxonomy (NCBI): domain Eukaryota; kingdom Metazoa; phylum Chordata; class Mammalia; order Artiodactyla; family Bovidae; genus Neotragus; species Neotragus moschatus. Next base: position 685,374 of record SJYA01001067.1, on the reverse strand, counting down.
GAACTTGTCTCATGTTCTTCCTTCTTCTTGCTATTTCTAACTCCTGCCTTGTGAAATAAGAAAATCAAGGAGACTTTACCTGCATTTTCCACCTTTACCTGAATTGGTAAGTTGCATCTGCATGAGAACCAGGAGGCCCTGTTTATACATGGGCCTTTCCTCCTAGTGTCACTTTATCTTATAAAATAGGAACTTTTTCAGCCCTCTCTAGAAAGAACTGGATAAAAGAAGCTTCCACACTCCTCTTCACCCCTTATTGGGGTGAAGGGTATAAGAAAATGTTTCTATGAGGCTTTACTACATACTACGGCTTTATAAGTCACAGTCTGAATCTCACAAACGATAAGCAGGCGGATGGCCACTGTTGCTGTGATAGGATTACTCTAATAGAATATTTGATCTCCCAGAACATTTTCCTCTAATCATGGGAAAGACTCAGAGAGACAGATAAGTTTGGAAGGTGGGATCAAGATTTCTACTAAATGTGATAGAAATGACACTTCTATCATTGAGGTGCAAATTCCATGGAGGCAACTGGACATCTGAGTCTGGGACTCTAAGAGAGATGAAGCTGGAGATGAAAATTTGGAAATTATCTGTGACAGCTGTTTGAAACTATGTAACTAGGTGGAGTCTTCAAAGAATAAGGATAGATTAAAAAGAGAGGACTGAGAATTTAGCATTTTAGCATACCAACATTTAGAGGTCAGAAAAAAAGGGAGAAGAACCAGCAAGAAAACCGAAAATCGGGGGCTATGCAAGTTAAGGAAGCTGTCTTCCAAGAGAAGAATGAGACAGACAATTCAGAGAAAGGAAAGGACTGAAGGAACACTGGAGAGATGAAGAAAAAGATCTCAGTTCTTGTTTAGAATGGACATCAATTATTTTTCCTGTCCAACATCCAGCCCTAAATCTTAGTTTAGGTTCTCCAGAAGCAGAGCCAGAGAAGGAGTTATCAATTAAAGCTGTGCTCTCAGGAACAAGGGAGTAAGGGAAGCAGGATGGACACAGGAGTAAGCTAATCAAGGTGGTGCTCTCTCCTGTAACTCTGGAGCATGACATGCATTATTATCTTACTCCTTCCCTAAGAAAAGAGGTGGCCCTCTGTGCCCTTGAATCAAATAGTCACTAGGTGCAAGCTGCTGGAGAAAGGGGTGATTTACTTTCCGGATGAGCTGCTTCCTTTGCTGATGGCAATTATCTGGAAAAGAGGGAAGTTCCGCACTGTGAGCAGCCAACACAGAGAGCAGCTCAAGGATGGAGCTCCAGCTTGAGAACGGATCTGGGAGGAGCACCAGCAGCATCAACTGCAATTCTGTTAACAGACCTCATTGTTCCCTCAGGGAACCACTCTTTCTTTACTCCCAGTTTGTTCTGCTGGAGTTGTCTCTGCTCTTCCCACCCCAACTGCAGTGATCAATAGACATGAGAGAGGCTTCCTGACCAATGGTGTCATAATTATAGGTGTAGCCACCAGCTCATGACTCAATTTGAAATGGTAATGGCCAGATCCAGAGTTTTTGTAAGAACTTTTAGGAGAGGGAATGTCTCTTCCCAGGGTTGCTAAGATCTGAGGATGTAAAAGTAAAATTGCAACTTTATCACCAGGAGGAAGCAGCCTACCTAAGAATGAAGCCAATGAGAGGAAAGCTCCGCTTAGGGAGAGACAAACTCCTGATCTTATCTATGCACCTAGACACAAACGTATTGATTCACCTGGGCCTTTTAGATTTGTGAAACAATCGTTCTTTTGCTTTGGCCAGTTTGAGTTGAGTTTCTGTCTCTTCTACTTACCTGAAGGTCTAGTTATACTGCCTGAAACTGCCTACTCTGTGATTCCCTTCTATTATTTACAGTAAGTCCTGAAGCAAATTTGATTAGCTCTCTTTTNATTCACCTGGGCCTTTTAGATTTGTGAAACAATCGTTCTTTTGCTTTGGCCAGTTTGAGTTGAGTTTCTGTCTCTTCTACTTACCTGAAGGTCTAGTTATACTGCCTGAAACTGCCTACTCTGTGATTCCCTTCTATTATTTACAGTAAGTCCTGAAGCAAATTTGATTAGCTCTCTTTTCTTTGCAGCCAAACATGCACTAAGACACATTTAACACATAGAGATTAACAGTTCAAAGATTATAATACAGTTAAGTGAACAACCTCAAAATAGCACCAAACATACTTTGATCTTTTTTGGATGACTTCAGAAGGTTGTTCAGAATAATCCAATGCCTTTGGGTTATGTTTTCTAAAACCAAGTATCAATATATTTCCTATTTGGAATAAATGTTTATGAGAGAAAATAGATTTTTTTTTAACTGGCATTTTCTCAAAATAAAACAAACAAAGAAAAAAACTATCCCTCAATCCACTGTTGTGTGAAAAGCAAATACTGGACTAGAGATTGTATTCTACTTTGGTTATCTATGGTCTTTTGTCTGATTTAACTTCTATAAAATGCTATAAATAATCAGTTATTTCTCCTATAACTGTTATAAAATGCTAGTTAGAAGTCACTTACTTCTTCTACTTAACCTATTGTCCACAATCAAAATTTTGCTAATAAACACTGATCCAGCACAAATCCAGAAAATAAATATATCACAACTGACCTTGTTGAAATCTGACAGTTTTATTTAAACCCTTATTCATATCCATGTACGTGTCTTTCTGCATTACAGTTTCAACATACTGCAGTTGTTCTTTGACCCCTAAATGGTCACATTCATTCATAGTGATTTCAACTCCAGTTGTGGCAAAGGTTGAATACTGAGTCCTTTGCCCACGTCTTGTGTCTCATACATGTTCACAACTGTCTGATTGGGCATTAAGCTACTGCTGGAACTACACAAGTTTAACTTTTTATAAAGAGAGATTAATGGGAGCAAACAGATCATAAAGAATCTTAACAGATACTTAGTACAAAAATAATAATAATAATAATATCATGCAGCCAGATAAATGTTATGAAGGCAATTAGAAAGATTATACATGATGAAATAAAAAGGCTACTGGGAAAATTGTGACGATAGATTTTTGTCACTTAACAAGAGTCCTTTATTCTCTGCATTTTGTAACCAGAGAAGAACCTTCAGAAGAGATGACTTTTCTTTGATTCCATCTCCCCACATTCCTCTGAGCTCCTCAGGGAGCAATGTCAATTATACCATTGTCAATGCAAATGGCATTTTAAGGAGTCAGTACAGCAGGCAGAGAATGTTAATGCTGCTCAGAAGTGCCAATGTGCACTGCAGACTATCCCCTGAAGTCTGCAGCCCATCACATGTCTTTATTCAGTCAGATCTAATCCTATCCAATCCTATCTCCTCCAGAGAGGACAGGCCACTGTCTTGCTCTCTGCCTTTGTCACTCAAACTTACCCATTAAAAACAATTCATGTGCTAAAGTCGGACAGTGTGGAATTCAAGTTTGGCAGCCAAAAGATAAACTCTTCTACACAGAGAATGATAATGAGAAGCCTGCTGGCTTTCTTGCTTGGTAGGTTATTCTTATTAAGATTAAATGCGTTCCAGAAGTGACTCAGAAACATGGAAATCAGCTAGTTCTTAAAAAGTTATGGGAGCTTAGGCTTTCAAATTAAGGAAACAAATATGATGAACATGAGCTCAAACTCAGTAGAAAAGTGGCACCACTAGAAAGTCCTCCTTGTACTGTGTTTTCTAATGTTGCAATATTATAAAGAAGAGTCTCACAGTTACATTATTATGAGAATTTAGATGGCTCGATAACTGGAACATCTCTACTAAGTTTTTATTTAATGAACATTTCATCTGTGGTAATCAATTAAGCCTATAAATAAATCATTTTATTACTTTAATGAAGCATCTACCTTGTACCAAGCACTGTGCTAGGGGTAGTAAAGGGCATAAGAAACTGTAAGATTGAAAAAGAATACATACATGTATATGTATAACTGAACCACTTTGCTGTACAGCTGAAACTAACACAACACTGTCAATCAACTTTATACTAAAACCTAGAATAAAAACTTTTTAAAAAGAACAAATTAAAAAAAAACACAGATTTTTTTTTCCAAACTAAAAGTATATTAGAAAAAACAATAACCAGAATTCAAGAAAAGATACAAAGCTGTGGAATGCCATACAAATCACATGTGTATATATGGCAATCATAGAGAAACTCAAAAAGCAATAAAGACAAAGGAACAGCACATACTGAGGCTGAGTGGTACTAATATGACTTTAACAACTCTATTATAACACTTATTACTATCTCTTTTATAAAAGATAGAAAACAACCACATCTACTTCAAATTAAACAAAATTGTTCTCATTAAATTTGCATTTACTTTTATCTTTACCATCTATTTATGTCAAGTGGCACTCTTTTCCTATTTATATAAATAAGTAGAAATAACAAAATAAAAACAGTTAATTTAAGGGGAAAATTAAGTATAGAATAGTACACATATATAGAAAAAAAATCAAGAAATAAAATGCAATTAAGTTTGGAAAACACAGACCTAGGCTAGGAGCCAGTGAACATTTTCATAAGGAAATACTTGTGCAAGTGCAAAGAAAGTTTATTCAAATCTGTTCACTACAGCCTTGTTATAATACATAAAAACTGAAAAAAATGAATATTCCCAATAGAGAAGTTAAATAAAATATGGCACCACCATTTAGATTGTAGCTGTTCAAAGAAAGCTGGAAAGCTGGTGTGGAAAGATCACTCATTTTTAAAAAATAAGCAAAGCTATATATGACAAACCCACAGCTAACATTATCCTCCATGGTAAAAAATTGAAAGCATTTCCCCTAAAGTCAGGAACAAGACAAGGGTGCCCACTTTCACCACTACNCAAAGGTCCATAATTTCTGCCATAAGGGAAACAATAAAGGAGAGGTTCACTCCCCCACCTCTCTTTCTCTCTGTCTCTCCAATTTCACAAAACGGGTAGAGTTCCTAGAAATCCATCTCCATTTACTTGCTCATGTCCATTTTCTTGAAGGTACATCAGGTCAGCAGCAAAGACTTTTCAAAAAATTAAAGAATCCCGACTTCAGACAGGAATTAAACAGAGAATGAAATCTTCTGACCAGTCTCAGTCTCTTAGTGTCCTGCAATTTCTGTTTCATTTGGGATCAAAAAAGGATCCAAGTAAGACCTTCTCTAGTGAAGTAGAAGCCTTGGCCCCAAATAAGGGGCAGATTGAAGGGGCTTCCTGAATTATACTTCCAGTGCATTGATCTTGATTCTATCAGATCAATGGAGTAAGTCCATTACTGTGGTATACTACTGATAATACTGACCATCAAATTTCCATGTCTTCTTTCCACTTTATTTAGCAATGTTGTTCTTGGGTCTTAATCTGGATCCCTAATACTCTAGGTTTTCCCATTTCAACCTCTATTTCCTGACTCACAGATCTCAAGCTGCCTCTGAAGACTGATAAATCTGAGGCCTCCCTCTACCCCCACTGCCAACACCAGCAGCTCTATGGCACTAGTCATATTCCCTCTCTTTTTTTCTGATTCACACTTAAGAAGTGTTAGCCTGATGCCAACCATGTCTGTGACAACATCACTCTTGCCTAAAACACTGTGGAGATAAAACCCACTGTGTGGATTTCAGCCTATAAATAAAGCCATGCATAAAATATCTTCACCTAAAAATTACCCAAATAGGTGAAACCACTTCATAACCAGCTATTTTCCCCATCACATTTACCTAAATATTACCTTTTAGGTGGGCTTCAGAGGTCATGGTAGTGGTAAGGAACTCACATGCCAATCAATGCAGGAGATGTAAAAGATGTGGGTTCAATCCCTGGGTTGGGAAGATCCCTTGGAGGAGGGCACGGCAACCCACTCCAGTGTTCACGACTGGAGAATCCCATGGACAGAGGAGCCTGCAGGTTATGGTTCATAGCGTCACAGAGTTGAACACAGCTAGAGTGATGTAGCATGCATGCACATCTTTTAGGTCTGTTCAATCCTATACATACTTAAAAAGCTAAATCACATGTTACCCTTTCCAACAGCCTCAAGTAATATTTTGAGTTTATTCTCATGTCTCCTTTTCCACTTCTCTCAATTTTACATTTAACTGTATACTGCCTTACATTGCTGTTAAATGTTCCTGATTAAGTAAAGGACAAAAAGATGAGTTTCATGAGAGAGAAAATAATGGAAGAGAGAATCGAGCTAAGAATTATACATATTCCCAAGCAACAAAACACAGAACTGGGACAAAAGTAATTCCTAATGTATATTGCCACAGTTCTATGTTGCTGCTGCTGCTAAGTCGCTTCAGTCGTGTCCGACTCTGTGCGACCCCATAGACGGCAGCCCACCAGGCTCCCCCGTCCCTGGGATTCTCCAGGCAAGAACACTGGAGTGGGTTGCCATTTCCTTCTCCAATGCATGAAAGTGAAAGTGAAAGTGAAGTTGCTCAGTCGTGTCCGACTCTTTGCAACCCCATGGACTACAGCCTACCAGGCTCCTCCATCCATGGGATTTTCCAGGCAAGAGTACTGGAGTGGGGTGCCATCGCTTTCTCCAAAAATACTATAAGCTTGATATGAAAGGGAAAAGCTCATATTATGCTGTTAAGTCGTGACTCTATGATGACTCTTCCAGCTTATTTACCAACTCTTCCATCTGCACATATATAGTCCTCTTGCCACCAGGGACCTAGGTTTCCTTCTAGCATTAAAGTTTTCTATCACATGGGTGTTCTGGAACAGAAGATTTATCTTGGATTCCAAAATTAAGAGAAAAATGCCCTTAGGTATGTTTACCATGTATGTTAAAAAGAATATAACTCTGAAAAAATTTGGAACAAAAAATCACACCAAAAAAGTCTCCTTCCAAAGAACCTCCTCCTTGTTCAGGAAAAAGTATTTCTGTAATCTATATATACTTTTAAAGTATGTTTTCAACCATCATACTGTCTCAGGGTAAAATTAATTAAATTTCCTTGGGTCACTAAGAACAAGCTTACTATCTTTTCTGGGTAAACTCAGTATCTATTAAAAACACACACACACCACACACACACACACACACACACACACAGGGGATGATTTCTGATGTTCAAATATTAATAATCAAAGAAAAATTTCCCTCACTGGAAAAATAAATATGGCCTGAGTATGCAGTATGAATGCATTCACCATGCTTAATGCAATCAATAGAGAGACACTCAGATCCAGGCACCAACAACAAATATTTCAGCTTACAAGAATAAAGAAAACATCTTAAAAGTATTCAAGCAAGAAGAAGAAACATGCCACCTATAATAAATAAAAGTTAGGTTGGCCTAAGATTTAACAATAAATTTTATTGTGAAGGGAAATTCAGTGACTCAGTAATTTAGTATCCAGATCACTTGTTTTAAATAAATGTATAAAGACATTCTCAGGTGCAAAAAAATCTCTAAAAAACACACAGAAAACCAAATTTGAGGAGACAACATCAAAATTAGGAACTAAATTGAAAAAGACATGAAATAAAATTGATCCCAATACTTAATTGGCAGCAAACCTTGGGACTCCACTTTAATTATGTGTAACTGACTGCATTCAAGGATGAAACTTGACTATACAGTGCCTTGTGCCATGTGCTCAGTTGTGTCCAACTCTTTGCTACCCCATGGACTACATAGCCCTCCAGGGTCTTCTGTCCATGAGATCCCCCAGGCAAGAATCCTGGATGGGGTTGCTATTTTCTTTCTCCAGGGGATCTTCCCACCCCAAGGATTCAACGTGTCTCTTGCACCTCCTGCATAGAAAGGCGGGTTCTTTACCCACTGAGCCTTCAGTGAAGTTCCATATACTGCTTTGCTCACATGTTTCTCTTCTGTGTATCTCCTTTCTTCATTCCAAAAATACATGTTTCTTGAGCCCTCTAAGAAATGCAGCGAAAAAGGCTGTGGATTTGGAATCATTTTCTCTAAAAGTTTCATAGTAATTTATGGCAATCTATAGCAAAGGAAACAACAGTAAGCACTTAAATAATTTGCCCAACCTACTGAATTTGTTATTCTCCAAAACAGAAAACACAATTTTAATACTAAGGCCTTTTTTAATATAAATAAATAGGAAAGTTATAAAGATAATGGGAAATCACTGATCATTTTTCAAAGCAGAAATTATAGGGTTTAAGGAAAAACGTGTTATATCTATCTATCCTCCAAAACCTCTAATATGATGTTTACATATCCATTTAAGCATGAAAAAGATCTATTACCAAAATTATTGAGCTTTGATACTGGCCACAAGGACTCAATTTGGGAGCTTGTGTTGTTATTCAACATGAAGCTACCCAACATAATTGGAAAGCATTGTAGTATAGAAAATACTTGTCATTTGTGCAGGGAAAGTGAATTTATTTGCAATAGCACTATTCTTTTCATTGATTTTAAGGGGAAAAGTTGCCATTTGGATTATGTGTATCATTTCCCAAGCTATTTATTAAAGTTTTATAGCAGAGGAAAATATTTTTAAGAAACAAATTAGGGACTTCCTTGGTGGTCCAGTGGTTAAGATTTTGCCTTGCAATGCAGGGTTCAATTCCCTGGTCAGGGAACTAAGATCTCAAATGTTTTAGGGCTGAGAAAAACAAAACAAACAGAAGCAATAATGTAAAAATTCAATAAAGACTTTTTAAAAAAGAAGAAAACTGTTTGTATATGGGTGTTCTGTTTGATTCTTTTTGCAGATGCCACAGCCACATATGTACCCCATGAGCAGAGCTGTTTAAAAAGATTTACTCTATCTATAATGCTCTCTCTTGCCTCTCTAAAGTTTCTAGCTGTGTAATGATGTTCACAATGAGAAGAAGAGGGATATGGACAAGAGACTGAGTCTCACCTGAAGTCTCTGAACAGAAGAGAGAAGTCTGAGTCACTTCCATTGCTCACAGGGACCCAGAATCATTATGAAAGGGCTGCCAAGGAGAGGCTGGGGATGTTGCAAGTTTGTGCATGTGCTAAGTCATTTCAGTTGTGTCTAACTCTGAGACGCCATGGACTGTAGCCCATCAGGCTCCTCTGTCATGGAATTCTCCAGGCAAGAACACTGGAGTGGGTTTTCATTTTCTCCTTCAGGGGATCTTCCTGACCCAGGCATCAAACCCACATCTTCTGCATTTCCTGCATTGGCAGGCTGATTCTTTACCACTATGCCACCTGGGAAGCCCCAAAAGCCTACAGCATGTGGTATTCTCAGGCAATTTATCCAAGTACTAACCAGGCCTGACCCTGCTTAGCTCCCTAGATCAGACGAGACTGGGCATGTTCAGGGCAGTAAGGGATGAACTAATTTAGTAATGAAAAATATTCACAGAGAAAACATGCTCAAAAGCCATGACTGAGAACCCTAAATATACTTTCATCACAAACTTACTGGAAAAATCATATAATATGGCAGAGTTTATGGTTTAGAATCAGAAAGATCTGGGATTTCCTTTGTGGCCCAATTGATAAAACTTCATGCCCCCATGCAGAGGGCCTGGGTTCGATCCCTGGTTGAGGAATTAAGATCCCACATGTTGCAACTAAGCCTGCATGCCACAGCTACAGAAGCCTGCGCACCACAATGGAGACCCAGCACAGCCGAAAAAAAAAAAAAGAAGAAGAATCAGAAAGAACTGAATTCAAATCCTAACAATCCACCCCTGGCATATAATTTGGACAAGTTATTAAAAATCTCTAACTCTCTGTTTGCTCTTTGCCAAAATGAAGATAACAATACCTGTCTTGTGAGTGCTTTTGAAGAACTGAGTCAATTGTACATATGTGTGCTCTCAAGTCACTCATTCATGTCTGACTCTTTGCAACCCAGGGACTGTAGCCCACCAGGCTCCTCTGTCCATGGAATTCTCCAAGCAAGAAAACTGAAGTAGGTTGCCATCTCCTCCTCCAGGAGATCTTCCCAACCCAGGGATCGAATCCATGTCTCCTGCGTTGGCAGGTGGGTTCTTTACTGCTGAGCTACCAGGGAAGCAAGCATTCTTTACCACTGCACATAATGATGTCCCCAGGTCAACTTAGAAAAAAGAAGAAATCCAGACACTTTGTACTGAAGTGAAAAATAATAATAATATCAATCAGTAAAATTTATTGTAAACTTACTGTGACCTTCAAAGCTGGGGTGTTGTGGAATATTTTAAAATTCTGGTTTTGCCATATAAATCAAATAATAAACTCCTGAGGGTCATGGATGAAACTATGAGCACTACAAAAAGTAAAAAGGAGATGTCTATGTAGAGAGAGGGACAATAAGAAGGCAATGGGAGCTGAGCCTTACAGAATGAGCAAATGAGAAACAGAAAAAGCAAGGGAGGAGACAGCAATTCATAGAGGAATTTCAGTGTGTATGCATGTGTGTGAGAGAGACAGCAACAGAAAGGAACAGAGATAGAGAGAGTAGAGAAAGGAGAGGGAGAAGAGATACAACCATGAGTTGGGTACCCAATGACGGCCAGTACTGCATTCATTGCCTTACATGTGACTGTGGTGTGCTTAGCTGCTCAGTCATGTCCAACTCTCTGCAACCCCATGGACTGTAGCTTGCCAGGCTCCTCTGTCCATGGGGATTCTCCAGGCAAGAATACTGGAGTGGGTTGCCATGCCCTCCTCCAGAGGATCTTCCCAACCCAGGGATCAAACCCAGGTCACCCACATTGCAGGTGGATTATTTACCATCTGAGCCACCAGGAAAGCCCAAGAATACTGGAATGGGTAGGCTATTCCTTCTCCAGGGTATCTCCAAGGTATCTTCCCAGCCCAAGAATTGAACCTGAGTCTCCTGTATTCCTCCTGCAAGAATCCCCAGCAGATTCTTTACCAGCTGAGCTACCAGAGAAGCCCTGCCTTACATAGTAATCACATTTAATCATCAGAACACTCTGCAGGTATTATTTCCATTTTAGAGATAAAGAAACTGAGGTTATAGAGGTTAGAACACAGAGCTATCTAGCAATGACAGAGGCAGGATTTGAATACAGGTTTGCCCAATCCAGTACTTAGGCTTTTCCCAATATCACAGTTGTCAAGTTATAATAAACATGATCAGACTGGAATGTTCTGTTTGTTGAGGAAGGCATACATTTTTATTCAGAATGTCCATCTTGTGACAAAAACTTCAATTTTCTTGAATTCCAAGATTGAAATAAATATCCCAATCTCTTTAAAGTATAGGAATTCAGCTCTTTCCCCATTAAGCAAAAATTGCTTTGTTGTTGTTCAGTTGCTTAGTCATGTCTGACTCTTTGCAAACACATGGACTACAGCATGCCAGCTCCCTTGTCCACTGTCTTCTGGAGTTTGCCCTGATTCACATCCATTGAGTCGGTGATGCTATCTAACCACCTCATCTTCTGCCATTCCTTCTCCTTTCAATCTTTTCCCAGCACCAAAGCGTGCTTAGCAGATCCAAAATCCCCTGCAGACTACTATTCCCTTGATAAACTAAATTCCCTTCTCATCTACCNATGGACTACAGCATGCCAGCTCCCTTGTCCACTGTCTTCTGGAGTTTGCCCTGATTCACATCCATTGAGTCAGTGATGCTATCTAACCACCTCATCTTCTGCCATTCCTTCTCCTTTTGCCTTCAATCTTTTCCCAGCACCAAAGCTTGCTTAGCAGATCCAAAATCCCCTGCAGACTACTATTCCCTTGATAAACTAAATTCCCTTCTCATCTACCTCCTAGCCCCAGCAAATTCTGTTTCTCACTCAGAGAGGAATTGATTTTCATTGGTATTCATTTGAAGTAGAGAAGATCACAGCTTAGAACATTGGAAATGTATTGTCTAAAGAGCACAGTTTGTATCTTGTTTCCAAGAGAAGATCTTTAAAGATGCTTTGGCTTAGCTGACTTTTCTTCCCCTCTTGCATCCAAGAAACATCCTCCAGGGAGAAAGTCAATTTCAAATCTCACACTGCAGAGGCTTTGGGGCAGTCAGTTGCTGAATGCAGATTAGCCTAGTCCTTCTCTTTTGAGATAAATGGAATCTAAGGAGAGTTTTAAAAGAAAAGTTTTTAACCAGTCCTTAGGGCCTGGACTACATTTTGATCAGACCAAGAAACAAGGTTCCAATCTGAAACCAAATAGGAGCCTTGATCCTCATTGAGTTTATTTTTATTTTCCAGATCCTCCCTTACATTGAGAATATATAAACATTTTCAATTACTATAAGTCCCCTACATACTAATCTTCAAGTTTTGAACTTTCGAACACATGAACATGCATGCCAGCCTCTGTACGCCAGCTATTATACTGTCCTATTGTACTTTTCAAGGTACTGTACTCTAAGATTTAAAATGTTTTCTTTATTTTTGTGTTTGTTTTTTACGTGCATACTATTTGTGTGAAAATTATTACAAACCTATTACAGTACAGTACTATATAGCCAATTGTGTAAGTTGGGTACCTAAGCTAATTTTGTTGGACTATGAACAAACTGGACTTACAAATGGGCTCTCAGAATAGAACTTGCGCTTATGTAGGGGACTTATTATATTCTAGCCATTAAATTGTTCTCCTTTGCAAAAGTGCATCCTGGGAAGGAGGTTTGTCCTTAAAATAATGAGCATGAGGATTGAATTATTCTGCAGTTTCCTGAGAAAGAGCTCAGTAAAATCTGGAAGCATTTGAGGGTATTCTTAATTACTCAGACAGAATTATCAAAGCACACCGTGGCTCCATCTATCCCTTCCTAGTATCTCACTCTAATTTTCTTTTTTTACAATGTATATATTTTACATAAAACTGTCTGGAGAAAAACAGACTATACTTGAGGGAGCAAATGTTAGGCCAGCCTTTCTCTGCTGTGNGGAAGCATTTGAGGGTATTCTTAATTACTCAGACAGAATTATCAAAGCACACCGTGGCTCCATCTATCCCTTCCTAGTATCTCACTCTAATTTTCTTTTTTTACAATGTATATATTTTACATAAAACTGTCTGGAGAAAAACAGACTATACTTGAGGGAGCAAATGTTAGGCCAGCCTTTCTCTGCTGTGACTGGTACTGGTGAAGGTCTTGAATATTCATGAGGAATACTTTTTAAAAATCACAAGGAGTGATTATCACTTCTTTTTCCTTTTCCCCAACATTTTCCCACACTGACTAGAATAATTCAAAACTTTGGGCTGGGCACAAACCAGATTACATAATTTATAAGTTTCAGTTGCAACAAGTAGCCAAGTTTGAAGCTCACAGGAGCTCCTTTCTGAGTGAATATTACTGGGAACATAGGAAGCTCTCCTTCACCTGCAGCTCCACTGCGGTAGAGAGCAAATGAAGACAATCTAGGAAGTTGACTACCGATAGCTATAAACCAAAGATTCAAAAAAGAAGGCTAACTTTGGAAAAACAATGCTATGTACTAACACACGTGCCAGGCCGATAGCAAAAGTTTTGCATTCATTTCCTCACTTAATTCTTACAACTCTATGAGAGGCATCACTGTCATCCACTTTTCATATATGAGGAAATAGGCATAGAGAGAGAGGTTAGTAAGTGGTAGAGCCAAGGTTTATGCCAGGCAGTATAACCCTGAAACAGGAAGGAAGGGGGCAGGGCACAATCCCTAAAGAATGACAGAGCCCTTGAGGTTACAAAAAAATTTGATTAGAAGCAATTAGGCCCAAGATGGTGGAAGATTTAACTTCCAGTAGACCTTGAGCCTCATTGTACGCTTACTGTAGAACATTAGCTAATGACTCACCCACAGGTGCCAGGACAGTTCTGAGGCTAACTATAAAAGGTCAAAAAGTGAGCAGTGGCCTAATTCCTGAAAATGTCTATCTCTTCTCCAAAATAATTAGAAAAATCCTCCCACTCATTAGCCCATGAAATTACCCAGTCCAGTGCGAAAATTTAGCCAATTAAAAGATGCAAGAAACTCTTGTAACCAATCTGCCCTTGCCAACTCCTTGTCTTTGTTCCAAACCTATAAATACTACTGTAATTCAGGGCTTGGGGCTCTTGCCCAACTCCACTGCGCTGGATGCGGTTTGAGCCCTAGCTCGAGCTAGCAATAAATCCCTTTTTGCTTTTGGAAAAAAAAGAAAAGAAAAGAAATTACCCAGCCCATAAAGCTAACTATTCCTCTAGGTTTCTGAGATGGCCCACACAGTCTGTGGAGTGTGTTTCTCCCAGGGCTGTTCTCGCCTTTTGAGACAGACCACATTCTGTCTATGAGATATGTATTTCTCAAAATAAATTTGCTTCTTACCCTATGGTGTTTTGTCTCATTAGAAAGTTCTTTCTATTCTGAGATCTAAAGAACCTGAACCTCAATGGGTCCTGAGACCAGCTTTGTGGTTTTCATTAAAAGACAGTGGGTAAGCCCCATGAGTTAAGGACTTGAGTCATCCTGTTCACTTGTATACCTCCAAAATCCTAAAACAGTGTGTGGCACACAGTCGATGGCTAATGATTGTCTAACTACTTAATTGTATAATTAAATGATAAAAATATGAATAAATGAAGTTTTCAATCTAGCTTGTTCCCTTGATCTTCAGATTTCTTGGGTACAGAAAACAGGACACTCTCGGAAGCATGAAAGATACCATCAAGTGAAGCTATTTCTCTGGTATCAACTCAGCCGACAGACATGTATGATGGTAGTGCAGCCCCTGCCTACATGCCTGCGGATATTTTTTCTTATTATTCTGTAGAGCTAGTCTCCATTGTGCGATTCCCTGACATCATTCTTTTCCAGCATTTAACACAGTGGGATTTGCGAGCAAGAGAAGGAAAAATTTGCCTCTGCCCATTTGTCCACAGTCTCAACAGGAAGTCCACGGAACTGCTGCCTCAGAACTGCCTGAGGTGTCTGCTGCACATGGGATTCCAGGGGCCAGTTCCAGACTTTCGGCCTCAAGGTCTCAAGGCATGGCGCCCAGGAAACTGAATGTTTAACCAGCTTCCCATATAATTACTGTACATATCCATGTCAGTGAAGCACCACTATCAAATCTCTTCCCCTACAAAGGAGGCTAAAGTTCTTCTTTAAAATCCCTGATGTTGGGCTCCAGCATTTCAGGAGATCTCTTTGAGGAGAATCTTATTTCCCTCCATGCTGAACTTGTCTACTCTCTCCCAATGTCTCCAGTTTCTACCATGATGCCTTCCTGAGACCTGCCTAGCTTCCCTGGGTTAATCCTCTGGCTGATCAGTGTGCCTGACCTGATGAGAGCATCCTACCTGGATGCCTGTTTATGATCTTCCTTGGTGCACTCTTGGTAGTCCAAGAGTAGCAGTGAGCCATTCAGACCAAGCTCAAGTACATAGAACTCCAGGTCCATCCACTCCTGGCCTCTACCTGTAGGTCAAGAATTTGAACATTTGTGAACCAGTCTAGGTCACTTGCAATCCCCTTCTCCCAAATGCTGTTATTCAAAGGTAAGTATAGGACTTCCTTCAAGTGCAGTGGACAAGAGTCCACCTGCTGATGTAGGGGATACAGGTTCTACCCCTGTTCTGGAATGATCCCACAAGTCTCAGAGCAACTAAGCCCAGGTGCCACAATACTATGTCCATGCTCTGAAGCCCAAGAGGCACAAACTGAAGCCCGTGCGCCTAGAACCTATGCTCCACAACGAGAGAAGTCACCACAATGAGTAGCCTATGCACCCCAATGAAAAGTAGCCCCGGCTTGCTGCAACTAGAGAAAGCCTGCTTGCAAAATCAAAGACACACACACAGAGAAAAATAATTTTAAAAAACAAAGGAAAGTAAGCATCAGGTTTAAGAATGTAGATACTGGAACCTGACCAAACCCACATCTCAGCTTGGCAACTGACTAACTGTGAGCTAATTTTGTTCTTTGTCCTAAGTTTCTCCCCTTGTAATAGTACCTCCCTCTTAGGATGATCACAAGATTAAATGAACGTGCTTAAAGCATGTTAAGTGTGTAAGTGTGAATTGCTGCTATTCTTGCTATTGTTGTTACCATTATTCAGGTAAAATAAGACATCAAAAGCATCTAAGGAGAGGCTTAGAGTGGGAAAAATATGTAATGAATATGAACCTTAAAGGGAACTCAGTGAAAAAAAAGAGGAGTTCATCACCCCTGTCTTGCTATATATGCGATGGGAATAGGGCAGTTTACACATATTACAGTGTCCTTTTTTCCCGATGATATCAGCTCAGCATTCTCCACATTAACTCCTTAAGTACAGAAGCCATACCCTAAAGACAAATTTACATCTTCCTTTACCCCTGGAGAAGGGATAGGCTATCCACTCCAGTATTCCTGCCTGGAAAATTCCATGGATAGAAGAGCCTGGCAGGCTACAGTCCACAGGGTCACAAAGAGTCAGACATGACTGAGTGACTTCCACTTTCACTTTAATANACTCCTTAAGTACAGAAGCCATACCCTAAAGACAAGTTTACATCTTCCTTTACCCCTGGAGAAGGGGTAGGCTATGCACTCCAGTATTCCTGCCTGGAAAATTCCATGGACAGAAGAGCCTGGCAGGCTACAGTCCACAGGGTCACAAAGAGTCAGACATGACTGAGTGACTTCCACTTTCACTTTAATATGAAATATATTCAGATTTTTTTCAGTCTTTTTGTGACTCTTTGAGTAAGAAGATAAGAATCTGAGGAACTAGGAAACATAATTAATTTTCCTAGGCCTCAGCTTACCACTAAATAAAAGGGTTGAATTTAGACTACCCAGCTCTGCTATCTTACAACACACTGTGCTGCCAAGCTTAGCTGACTCAGCTGAGCTGCAGAAAGTTAAGCCTCCTGATCATCACTGCATCACTGCCTTAAGAGCAAAGCATGGCCCTTGATTTTCAATCACATGCTAAAAATGTGGTGAGGAGGTTATAGGTGGGAAGTTATGGCAAAGAGACTAGAACAAAGAATGGGTAGAAAGAGAAAGTCAGAATGTACAGAGAACATTGGTCTCAAGGCATTCAATTTTTAAAACTGTACTACAGACTTAGAATGTATGCTGCTGCTGCTGCTGCTGCTAAGTTGCTTCAGTGGTGTCTGACTCTGTGTGACCCCATGCAAGATATATCATATAGCAACAAAAGGTTGAAAATACATGTGCAGCAATAGAAGTGGGTTAAACAAATTATGGCCTTCTCAGGTGGCACTAGTGGTAAAGAACCCGCTTGCCAAGACAGGAGACATAAGAGAAGATGTGTATAAGAGACAGGGGTTAATCCTCTGGCTGATCAGTGTGCCTGACCTGATGAGAGCATCCTACCTGGATGCCTGTTTATGATCTTCCTTGGTGCACTCTTGGTAGTCCAAGAGTAGCAGTGAGCCATTCAGACCAAGCTCAAGTACATAGAACTCCAGGTCCATCCACTCCTGGCCTCTACCTGTAGGTCAAGAATTTGAACATNTGGGTTGGGAAGATCTCCCTGGAGGAGAACATGGCAACCCACTCCAGTACTCTTGCCTGAAGAATCCCATGGACAGAGGAGCCTGGCAGGCTACAGTCCATGGGGTCGCAAAGAGTCAGACACAACTGAAGCAACTTAGCACACACGCACACAAATAAATTGCGGTAGAATCACAAAATGAAACGCTAAGCAGTCTTTAATGATAATTAGGCAGCTCACATTTTATAAATCTTGTTAAGAAAAAATGTCCAAGGCATACTGTTATATGAAGAAAACAGTATATAAAGTATTTTATCTCTCTGTCACATACAAACACACATGTACTTTTATACATACACAGACTATCTGTGAACAATGCATAAACCAGCTACCATGGCTGGAGGGAAGAGAGAGGCAGAAGAGGAAGAAGGAGGAAGTCTTAACTTTTTATGAACACCTTTCCAAATCTTTAGAATTTTGAACCACATACTACTTGTTAAAAAGTAAATAAACATTAATGAAAATTTTAAATGTATTACAATTCCCACAGTGGTGATAACAGATAGAAAAGTATGCTATTTGGGAACACAATGTATATTACATACTATATGCATGTAAAGCAAGTGTATGAAAATCTACTGATGTAAATTAAAGCAAAAATAGCCTCATCAATATGATACCTGGGAATTTCTTTAATATGAGAGGAGGGGAAATGGATCGAGGTTTAGATGAAAACATGACTGGTCATGAACTGGTAAATGTTGAAGCTGGTGATGGGTACACAGGGATCCTTTCACTTTCATAAAGTATATAGGGGTTCTGTCTATATTTGTAAATGACTAAAATTTTCACGAGAAAGTATTTTTAAATGGCTTCATTAGGAGTCTATAAATAAGTAGACAGACTATATATAGGGCTCTGAGGTCGATCAAATTGACTGCAGAATATGAACTTTGTGAGCTCAGATCTAGTAAAGGGAAAGAAAGCTTTTAGTGTTTAGCACAAGGAGCACTGGCTCACAGGCAGCCTTGAGAGTCAGACTAGGCTGGAAGTGACCTCACTCAGGCAGAAGCTGACAACATGCTACCCTGGAGACAATAGCTAAAATGCCAATTTTTTAATTAGGATTATTTTTTAGATCAGTTCTAGGTTCATTGAAAAATACAAGAGAAGGTACAGAGATTTCCCACATCCCTCCTGCCCCTACACATGCATAACCTCCCCACAACCAACATCCCCCACCAGAGTGGTGCATTTGTTACAACTGATGAACTTATACTGACACATGATAATCACCCAAAGTCCATCATTCACCCTACGGTTTACTCTCGGTGTTGTACATTCTATGGATTCGGACAAATGTATATTGACATGTACCCATCGTTACAGTACCATACAGAGAAGTTTCACTGTGCTAAAAATCCTTTGAGCTTTGCCTATTTATCTCTCCCTCTCCTTTTACCCCTGGAAATCAATGATCTTTTCGGTCTCCATAGTTTTTCCTTTCTGAGAAGGTCATATAGTTGGAATCATACAGTACATAACTGACATCATTTAAAATATATTGTAACTAACTTCTTNAAAAAAAAAAAAAAAAGTCATAAAACCATTGATTCAGAAGATAAATCATTTTATCATATTTAATATATAATAATAATAAGTACTGGTAGTCTACATGCTTTTATTTTCTCTTTCTATTAGGTCACCATACTTGGGGGGGAAAATTAAAATCTCATAAAACTCAGAAATTTTGCTTAGAATATCCTTCCCCTATTCTTGGTCTGCCTTATCTCTTACAAATACTGCAGGTCTCAGATTAAATATTACCTCCTGAGGAGTCCAGTGGTTAAGAATCCACCTGCCAGTGCCAGGGACATGGGTTTGATCTGTGGTCCAGGGAGACCCCACCTACCAAGGGGCAACTAATTCCGTGCACCACAGCTACTGAGCCCTCGCACCTGAAGCCGTGCTCCACAACAAGGGATGCCACAGCAGCGAGAAGGCCCTGTACTGCAACGAAGAGTAGCTCACAGCTAGAGAAAGCCCGCACGCAGCAACAAAGACCCAGCCAGGCAGAAATTAAATAAATAAATAATAAAAATTTAAAAACAAAAAACTTTCTCCCTCATATAATTCCTCTGCAAATAGTCTGTGGAGGCTTTTGTTGTCATGGAAATTGAACATCTATAATTAATGGTAAAGATGTTATGATTTCATGGGAAAGACTATTCAGTAGAGAGTAAATAAATGTCAGTATGTCAAACAGTATCGTTTTCCTGCTAATTTTTTTCAAGTGTATATTTTTCTCCTGTATCTTCCAGATGTTGTTACCCTTACCAGAGTTCAAGTTTTTAAGTTAGAGAAAGATTGAATGTTGTTTATTTTGAAGCCATTTTTATAATCTTGAAAAAAATCAGTTTCTTAAATATGCAGAGTAACAAGAATTCAGAGAATCTCTTCATATTTGGTAGCCCAAATTGCTGACAAGGTCCACTAATGATCATTATCAATAAATGTATGCCAGATACCAATGGTGGTGGGGTGGGGATTGGTGCACACAGTATTTAAGAACATAAACTTTCCATTCTCGCTATTGTCCAGCAAAATCTTCCCTACTGAAAGGCATTATCAGCCATCACATTGGCAAGCACTGATCACTGAATCGGACTACACTATCAGTATGTATGCCTGTTCAGATGCTCATGAACAAAATACTGACTCTTCTGACCCCCTCCTAAAAAAAAAAAAAAAAAAGAACCAATTCTTCCTGTTTTAATGGGGAAAGACTTGGAGTCACAATGATAAAAGCAAACTAACTGAGCATTTACTATGGACCAGACACCATATTAAGCACATCAAACAAGTATCAGTATCCATTTCTTGTCAAGACGGCCTGTGATGGAGTTTCCATTATCATCCTAATTTTACAGAAGAGAAAACAAGGTTAACTGTCCCAGGTCACACAGCTATTAAATAACTGAGATGAGATTTAGACTTGAGATCATCTGACTCCAAATTCTGTGCTACAGATTTTCCCCAAAGCTATGATATCCAGGAATGAGCACAGAGCTGAGATCCAAGAGGTAAATGTTCTTGTCACAGCTGTGATACGAAGTAAGTGGGTAGTTCTGACCGTGATATTTCCCCTCTCTGGGTTTCCAACTCTTCTACAAAGAGTGGTAATTGGACTACTAGATGAATAATAAAATTGCTTCCAAGACTAATATACGATGATTTGAGAGCAGACACTTTGCACAGAAAGAGGACTAGAAAGACAATGGGAGCCATCTGGATGTGAAAATGATGAATGGCAAAAACTCTTGGAGGGGATAGTCTCAGATTAGCATTCCATGCCACGGGGTCCACACACCACATTGCCAGTCTCCTGCAAATTGCCTGCAGCTGCACTGATCTAGAGGCCATTTGGAGTGCAGAACCCTTAACACACGTTCAAGGTACTTAGTCTTGGGTTTCCCGGGAGCTTATCTAGCCACATTAAATTAAATATCTTGTGATTTGCCAACTTTGCTCTTAGAAGCATAACAAAGTTTTGGTTGTTGCGGTTTGAACTCCATTATCCTTTCATTCTGGATAGGATGGATGCCTCTGTAAATTCTTTCTTGAGTAGCTGACTGAAAGATTTTCACATCAGTCAAAAAAAAATGAATACCATCTAAAGAAACCACCTCTGTTGATGATGGGAGAAAACCTGTGATATTCTCATAATCTACGTGTCTGCTTCCACTTTACAGAGTCATGCCTCCGGTGTTCATGCCCCTGGTCCATAATGGTCTTCCCAAGGCTTCCACAAATTTTTAGGAATTTATAGTCTCATTATTACTACTTATTTTTATTTCTGGATCCTACAGAAGTTCTTATTCTCATTTAGCTTCCAATAGCTATCATTTTCTCTGTCCAGTATTAACTGTGTACCTCCCTAAATGTGTCTCCCACAGGGTGGTATTGGACATAACAAAGGAGGATTCCCTCATAGCATACACAGCAGAGCAATTTTATCAGTTCTAAACCTAACATTGGTGGTGGTGATTTCATTCCTAAGTCGTATCCAACTCTTGCCTTTCCATGAACTGTAGCCTGCCTGGCTCTTCTGTCCATGGGATTCCCCAGGCAAGAATACTGGACTGAGTTGCTATTCCCTTCTCCAGGGGATCTTCCTGATCCAGGGATTGAAACCGGGTCTCCTGCAGTGCAGGCAGACTAAGCTATGAGGGATGCCCCATCCCTGTCCTTAAATTTCTCTGAGCCATCTTCACTACTAGGAATTTTGCAGTGGTCATATTTTGCCTTGAAGCCCTGGCCCTGGCCCTTTTGTCATGCTGCAGGACCCTCTCTCTATCTTGCTGGTTCCTTAACCTTAAGATACCTTCTCAAAAATCATATGCCAGGCTTCCCTGGGGGTTCAGTGGTAAAGAATCCACCTGCCAATTCAGGAGACACAGGTTCAATCCCTGATCTGGGAAGATTCTACATGCCACGGAACAACTAAGCCCATACACCACAAATACTGAGCCTGGGCTCTAGAGTCAGAGAGCCGCAACTACTGAAGCCCATGGATCCTAGAACCTGTGCCCCACAACAAGACACCACAATGAGAAGCCTGCACACCACAACTAGAGAGTAGCCCCCACTAACTGCAACTAGAGAAAAGCCCATGCAGCAACAAAGACCCAGCACAGGTAAAGATAAATTAAAAAAATTATTCTTTTAAAACATCATAAGCCCATGATGTTTTCATGTAGAAAAAGTGGTCATTTATACTGCCCTCTCCTTCCAGACCATGCCCAGAGCCTATTTCTTTCAACTAGCAAAGAACTCTGCCACTAGCATGATTTGCCAAATAATAATAACTTGGAGCTCCATCTGCTGTTTCCCAATCTTAGTACAAATTAAAAATTATTACTACTCAAGGTTCTGTAGTGAGGTTCTGTATGAACCAGTCTCACAGCATTCAAAGAAAAAAATAATAATTCTTTTTCTTCAAATTATTTTTTAAAATAAATTGACTGCTGCTGCTGCTAAGTCACTTCAGTCATGTCCGACTCTATGCAACCCCATAGACAGCAGCCCACCAGGCTCCTCCGCCCATTGGATTTTTCAGGCAAGAAGACTGGAGTGGGGTGCCATTGCCTTCTCCAAAACTGACTGCATCGCATCTTAAAATTCTTCTCACATTTCTCTTCACCCCAAATTTCATGTTAACTGCCCCAAATTGTTCTCGCCATTCTTCACTCTTCATTTTCTGGAAGAAAAATTCTTTTTACTTATCCAATAGTCCTATCCTCACAGACAGTTCTGTTTCCTTGTTCCTCTCCTGAACTCTCTTTGGTAATAGCATTTGAGGATGGGGGGAGGGAGCGCGTTTTTGCTTTTGCAGTACCACTTACCTCCTTTTGAACAACCCTCTCCCTGTCCTTGGTTCACTGATTGGTCTGATCAGCACCACAGGTGAAAGGAGAAGTGTAGACAAGCACATATGTTCAGGTTCTGGTAAGGGGGAGGGGAAAATGTGATCCTCATCCATCATGAATTTTTGCCCCTTTTACAAATAAAAATTTTTAACAAACAGAAACAAGATGAGAAAAGAACTGCAACTGAATCATGCAGTGACAATTGTCATGCCTGAAGTTCTTAGGAATTAAAAGAGATAACATGCCAGAAACAAATTAAAGTTCTTTTTGACATAGTGAAAGACTTGCTTGAAAAGAGATTTAACTTGAGAATTGTACCTGAAAAATGACAGCTGTGAATGGATTTGAGTGCAACAACAGCTATTAAAGGGAACAAAAAACAACTAGATGTTAAAAATACAAAAGAAGCTTTTGAACAGTATTTGTAGCTTTAGGCAAAATTCAGACAACAGAATAAAACAGGACCCAGGATAATGAAATCCAGTCCAACTGAGTGTTGACAACAGAATGCAAATCAAGAGCACTCTGGAATCAGTTAAGCTTCATTGAATGCAAACAATAGCAAAGATCCTGACTAACTAATCAAAATAGAACGTTATTATTTTTTAAAGTGAAGGAATGCAGAGAAGGAAGTGAAGGGTTTAAATCTGGCCATCTCATTTCGCAGCTGAAAATGCTTAAGTGAATTTGACTATGATTAAGAACAAGACTATAGAACAGAATGGGACCAAACAATAGAATGAGAAAGACTAGAGATCTCTTCAAGAAAATTAGAGATACCAAGGGAACATTTCATGCAAAAATGGGCTCGATAAAGGCCAGAAATGGTAGAGATTTAACAGAAGGAGAAGATATTAAGAAGAGGTGTCAAGAATACACAGAAGAACTAAACAAAAAAGACCTTCACGACCAATATAATCACGATGGCGTGATCACTCACCTAGAGCCAGACATCCTGGAATGTGAAGTCAAGTGGGCCTTAGGAAGGATCACTACAAACAAAGCTAGTAAAGGTGATGGAATTCCAGTTGAGCTATTTCAAATCCTGAAAGATGATGCTGTGAAAGTGCTGCGCTCAATATACCAACAAATTTGGAAAACTCAGCAGTGGCCGAAGGACTGAAAAAGGTCAGGTTACTTTCCAATCCCAAAAAATAGGCAATGCCAAAGAATGCTCAAACGATTGCACAATTGTACTCATCTCACATGCTAGTAAAGTAATGCTTAAAATTCTACAAGCCAGGCTTCAGCAATATGTGAACTGTGAACTTCCTGATGTTCAAGCTCATTTTAGAAAAGGCAGAGGAACCAGAGATCAAATTGCCAACACCCTCTGGATCATCAAAAAAGCAAGAGAATTCCAAAAAAGTATCTATTTCTGCTTTATTGACTATGCCAAAGCCTTTGACTGTGTGGATCACAATAAACTGTGGAAAATTCTGAAAGGGATGGGAATACCAGACCACGTAACCTGCCTCTTGAGAAATCTGTATGCAGGTCGGGAAGCAACAGTTAGAACTAGACATGGAACAATAGACTGTTCAAAATAGGAAGAGGAGGACGTCAAGGTTGTATATTGTCATCCTGCTTATTTAACTTGTATGCAGAGTACATCATGAGAAATGCTGGGCTGAAGGAAGCAGAAGCTGGAATCAAGATTGGCTGGGAAAAATATCCTCAGATATGCAGATGACACCACCCTTATGGCAGAAAGTGAAGAAGATCTAAAGAGCTTCCTGAAGAAAGTGAAAGAGGGGAGTGAAAAAGTTGGCTTAAAGCTCAACATTCAGAAAATGAAGATCATGGCATCCAGTCCCATCACTTCATGGCAAATAGATGAGGAAACAGTGCAAACTGTGGCTGACTTTATTTTTCTGGGCTCCAAAATCACTGCAGATGGTGACTGCAGCCATGAAATTAAAAGACACTTATTCCTTGGAAGGAAAGTTATGACCAACCTAGACAGCATATTCAAAAGCAGAGACATTACTTTGCCAACAAAGTTCCATTTAGTCAAGGCTATGATTTTTCCAGTGTTCACGTATGGATGTGAGAGTTGGACTATAAAAAAAGCTGAGCTTGAAGAATTGATGCTTTTGAACTGTGGTATTGAAGACTCTTGAGAGTCCCTTGGACTACAAGGAGATCCAACCAGTTCATCCTAAAGGAGATCAGTCCTAGGTATTCATTGGAAAGACTGATGTTGAAGGTGAAACTCCAATACTTTGGCCACCTGATGCAAAGAGCTGTCTCATCTGAAAAGACCCTGATGCTGGGAAAGATTGAAGGCAGGAGGAGAAGGGGACGACAGAGGATGACATGGTTGGATGGGATCACTTAGTCGATGGACATAGGTTTGGGTGGATTCCAGGAGTTGGTGATGGACAGGGAGGCCTGGAGTGCTGTGGTTCATGGGGTTGCAAAGAGTCAGACGCGACTGAGTGACTGAACTGAACTGAACTGAACTGAAGATCAAGACCAAACCATTAATAATGCCTGGACACCAGGCATGGCCCTCTTGCCTCTCCAGCAGTTTATTTCATCTTTCTCTCCCTTCCTGTCTAATTTCAACTCACCCAGACCACCTCATGCTTTCACTTCCACCACTGTCCTCTAGCCAGGGCCTTAGCACGTGTTCTCTCCTCTTACTAGGTGCTTTTCCACTTTTTATCTCTCCAACTAGTTCTCTTGTATTCATCCCATAGGCAAAGTCTCCAACTGCACTTCTTAGGATAGTTTAAGGTTGGATACACATATGAAAATCCAAGTAAAAGAGAACAGCAAAACTCGATGATTAACTCTAGCAGAAAATTAAAAAGCCTTTGTAAGAAAAGAATGATTATTGTACTGCTGGTGCTAAGTCGCTTCAGTCTTGTCCAACTCTGTGCGACCCCATAGATGGCAGCCCACCAGGCTCCACAATACCTCGGATTCTCCAGGCAAGAACACTGGAGTGGGTTGCCATTTCCTTCTCCCACGCGTGAAAGTGAAGCCGCTCAGTCGTGTCTGACTGTTAGCGACCCAATGGACTGCAGCGTACACCTCATGACTAAGGCATGAGTAATGTTTACAGCCAACAATCATATTGCCAAACACTGAACTTTCTAACCAAAATTATAATATAACTGTATTCGGTGAGAGGAGGGTCAGGAGAGTAACTATGTTTGTGAGGGGGGAGGGATCGAAGGGAGCTAAATCTTTATCTTCCATAGAACAAAACCACCATAAAAGTGCCTAAAACTGGAAAGTCAGGCTATAACACAAAAGGCCGTCTTTTAGAATTTTGAAGATAAATACCAAAATAGCTAGAAGAGTTCAGACTACTTGTCTTTGAAGGATTGAGGAGAGGGAGAATCAGGTTCAGTTCAGTTCAGTCGTTCAGTCACTCAGTCGTGTCCAACTCTTTGAGACCCCATGAATCACAGCACGCCAGGCCTCCCTGTCCATCACCAACTCCTGGAGTCCATCTCTCGTGTCCATCGAGTCAGTGATGCCATCCAGCCAGTGATGCCATCCAGCCATCGCATCCTCGGTTGTCCCCTCCTCCTCCTGCCCCCAATCCCTCCCAGCGTCAGAGTCTTTTCCAATGAGTCAACTCTGCATAAGGTGGCCAAAGTACTGGAGCTTCAGCTTTAGCATCATTCCTTCCAAAGAAATCCCAGGGCCGATCTCCTTCAGAATGGACTGGTTGGATCTCCTTGCAGTCCAAGGGACTCTCAAGAGCCTTCTCCAGCACCACAGTTCAAAAGCATCAATTCTTCTGCACTCAGCTTTCTTCACAGTCTAACTCTCACATCCATACATGACCACTGGAAAAACCACAGCCTTGACTAGATGGACCTTTGTTGGCAAAGTAATGTCTCTGCTTTTCAATATGCTCAGGAAATAGGGTTAAAAGATAACTGCTGCCTTTAAAATAATTCTAGAGTAATTTTTTATTCTTAATGTCAGGTACATGTACGCATATGTACTAAATCACTTCTGTCACATCCAACTCTTTGCAACCCTAGGGACCATAGCCTGCCAGGCTCCTCTGCCCATGGGATTTTCCAGGCAAAAATACTGGAGTGGGTTGCCATGCCCTCCTCCAGGGGATCTTCCTGACCCAGAGATCAAACCTGTGTCTTCCACATCAAAGGCAGATTCTTTACCTACTGAGCCACCCAGGAAGCCCATATTGGAGTGTAGCCAATTAACAATGTTGTGATACATTCAGGTGAACAGCAAAGGAACTCAGCAATACATATACATGTATCCATTTTCCCCCAAACTCCCCTCCCATCCAGGTTGCCACATAACATTGAGCAGAGTTTCATTTGCTGTACAGTAGGATAAGACTTTGATGCTGGGAGGGATTGGGGGCAGGAGGAGAAGGGGACAACCAAGGATGAGATGGCTGGATGGCATCACTGACTCGATGGATGTGAATCTGAGCAAACTCTGGGAGTTGGTGATGGACAGGGAGGCCTGGCGTGCTGCGATTCATGGGGTCGCGAAGAGTTGGACACGACTGAGCGACTGAACTGAACTGAACTGAGGATCTTGCTAGTTAACCATTTTAAATATAACTGTGTGTATCTGTCCATGCCACTCTGTAACTATCCCTTTTCCTCATTCTTTCCCCCCAGCAACCATAAATTCATTCTCTAAGTGTGTGAGTCTATTATTATTTTGTAACTAACTTTATTTGTAACATTTCTTTTTAGATTCCACATATAAGCAATGTCATCATTATTTCTCCTTCTCTGACTTCTTCACTCAATATGACAATCTCTAGGTCCATCCATGTTGCTACAAATGGCATTATTTCATTCTTTTTAATGGCTGCGTAATATTCCACTGTGTATATGTACTACATCTTCTTTATCCATTCCTCTGTCAATAGACATTTCAATTGCTAAAACACTTTTGAAATATCAAGGGAACTTGAATATGGATTACTGCTGCTGCTGCTAAGTGGCTTCAGTCGTGTCCGACTCTGTGTGACCCCCTAGACGGTAGCCCACCAGGCTCCCCCGTCCCTGGGATTCTCCAGGTAAGAACACTGGAGTGGGTTGCCGTTTCCTTCTCCAATGCATGAAAGTGAAGAGTGAAAGTGAAGTCACTCAGTCATGCCTGACTCTTAGCGACCCCATGGACTGCAGCCCACCAGGCTCCTCCATTCATGGGATTTTCCAGGCAAGAGTACTCTAGTGGGTGCCATGAATATGGACTAGGTATTAAATAATGTTAAGAAATTGTTCATTTTGTCAGGTATGGTAGAGCCGGAGCTCCGGGAATGTGAATTCAAGTGGGCCTTAGGAAGGATCACTACGAACAAACTAGTGGAGGTGATGGAATTCCAATTGAGCTATTTCAAATCCTGAAAGATGACACTGAAAGTGCTGCACTCAATATGCCAGCAAATTTGCAAAACTTAGCAGAGGCCACAGGACAGGAAAAGGTCAGGTTTCATTCCAATCCCAAAGAAAGGCAATGTCAAAGAATGCTCAAACTATTGCACAATTGTACTCATCTCACACACTAGTAAAGTAATGCTCAAAACTCTACAAGCCAGGCTTCAGCAATATGTGAACTGTGAACTTCAAGATGTTGAAGCTGGTTTTAGAAAAGGCAGAGGAACCAGAGATCAAATTGCCAACATCCGCTGGATCATGGAAAAAGCAAGAGAGTTCCAGAAAAACATCTATTTCTGCTTTATTGACTATGCCAAAGCCTTTGACTGTGTGGATCACAATAAACTGTGGACAGTTCTGAAAGAGATGGGAATACCAGATTACCTAACCTGCCTCTTGAGAAACCTGTATGCATGTCAGGAAGCAACAGTTAGACTTGGACATGGAATAACAGACTGGTTCCAAATAGGAAAAGGAGTACATCAAGGCTGTTTATTGTCACCCTGCTTATTTAACTTATATGCAGAGTACATCATGAGAAACACTGGGCTGGAAGAAGCACAAACTGGAATCAAGATTGCTGGGAGAAATATCAATAACCTCAGATATGCAGATGACACCACCTTTATGGCAGTAAGTGAAGAGGAACTAAAAAGTCTCTTGATGAAAGTGAAAGAGGAGAGTGAAAAAGTTGGTTTAAAGCTCAACATTCAGAAAATGAAGATCATGGCATCCAGTCCCATCACTTCATGGCAAATAGATGGGGAAACAGTGGAATCAGTGTCAGACTTTATTTTTTGGAGCTCCAAAATCACTGCAGATGGTAACTGCAACCATGAAATTAAAAGATGCTTACTCCTTGGAAGGAAAGTTATGAGCAACCTAGATAGCATATTCAAAAGCAGAGACATTACTTTGCCAACAAAGGTCCATTTAGACAAGGCTATGGTTTTCCCAGTGGTCATGTATGGATGTGAGGGTTGGACTATAAAGAAAGCTGAGTGCAGAAGAATTGATGCTTTTGAACTGTGGTGTTGGAGAAGACACTTGAGAGTCCCTTGGACAGCAAGAAAATCCAACCAGTCCATCCTAAAGACCAGTCCTAGGTTTTTTTTGGAAGGACTGATGCTGAAGCTGAAACTCCAATACTTTGGACACCTGATGCAAAGAGCTGACACATTTGAAAAGACCCTGATGCTGGGAAACATTGAGGGCAGGAGGAGAAGGGAATGACAGAGGATGAGATGGTTGGATGGCATCACTGACTGGATGGACATGGGTTTGGGTGGACTCTGGGAGTTGGTGATGGACAGGGAGGCCTGGTGTGCTGTGGTTCATGGAGCCCCAAAGAGTCAGACACGACTGATTGACTGAACTGAACTAAATGGCATAGTATTTGTGTTAAAAATATGCCATTATATGTCAGACATATATTATGCATTTAATATACATAATAAACTAGTAACTGTAGTTAGATGACATGATAGTTGGGATTTTCTTTAAAGGTTGAAGTATACCAGCAAAAACAATTGCAATGTCATCAGTCATAGTAGTAGCAATAAGAATGGAAAAAAAAATAAGAGTAACAAAATCTTTTACAACATGGAAACAGTGATAGGTACACTAGGGTTCATTACATTCTTCTCTCTACTTCTGTAGAATTTTTTAATTTTTTTGAAATTTAAAAATTTTTTACAAATTGTTTAAAATTTGCTATAATAAAAATAATTTAAGCCTCAAATAATTTGGAAGCAAGTCTCATGAGTGAGGTACTAATTAAAATGGATTATTCCATTTTGGTTGAAAACTATAGTTGTCTCTACCACAATTTTTGGTTTTCTTGTGTGTTTCTGAAATGAAGGCAATTTCACAAAGAACTAGGTGACCTTGGGCAACTTGGCCTCCACATAGCTAGCTTTCCTTACTGGTCAGCTAAGAATGACTCAATCACCACGGGCCTTTTCCCACACTATTCTGGAGCTGCTTCCCTGGTGGCTCAGCTGGTCAAGAACCCACCTGCCAATGCAGCAGACAAGAGACATGGGTTCAATTCCTGGGTCAGGAAGATCCCCTGGAGAAGGAAATGGCAACCCACTCCATTATTCTTGCCTGGAGAATCCTATGGACAGTGGAACCTGGCAGGCTACAGTACAGGGGTTCACAAAGAGTTGGCCACAATTGAGAGCACACACACACACACACACACACACATACATTCTAGGGCTGTTTCACTCTGAAACACAGTAACTGGATAGGAGAATGGCTTTAAATGCAATAATAATCAGTTGATTTTATAAGCATTCATTTTAAAAATAATTTTTTAATAGCTTCATTAAGGAATTCCCTGGCTGTCCAGTGGTTAGAATTCCACACTGTCACTGTTAAGGGCTGGGTTCCANAGGAGAATGGCTTTAAATGCAATAATAATCAGTTGATTTTATAAGCATTCATTTTAAAAATAATTTTTTAATAGCTTCATTAAGGAATTCCCTGGCTGTCCAGTGGTTAGAATTCCACACTGTCACTGTTAAGGGCTGGGTTCCATCCTTGGTCCCTAAGATCCCTCAAGCTGAGGTGCAAGATCAAAAATAAAATAGCTTCATCACCTGTAATGACTATATTTAATATCGACTACAGTGACTGTGATTATACAAGGTCAGAAATGTCCAAAGGCAATCAATGCTATGAACAATATCTTATGAGGAAGCTGCTTTAATTTGTACTTTTCCAGTATGAGGTCAAACCCATAACACCTAGAAATTTTTACCTGTTAATACTAATCCAGTCATGATTGTCTATATGGCTCAGATCACCAGAAAAGAGCTTCATTTATTTTAATGAATGGATTGGTTGCCTTATCACATACCAAAGATTCTTCAAAATAGTACTTGATTCTGTATAGATTAAAAGAAAAATCTGGATGTCTCATACGCTTTCAACAGTTTGTGCTGATGACTTGTGGGTGACCTTGTGGATCACATATTATGACTGAACAAACCATCATCTTCCATACATACAAAAGTGAAGCAATCCAGTGTGGAGTTGAGTTTCTTGTTTTTGTTTCTGTTTTTGTTTGATTATTCTCAGTCCATTATTCTTCCCACAACTCAATTCTATACACTTACTTCCAATTTAGGATCAAACAAATCACTCATTAAGCGTAATGTTTCCGCTTGAACCTCCCTCCCACATCCCCCCACCCCAACCTCTCCAGGTTGTCACAGAGCACTGAGTTTGAGCTCCCTGGGTCATGCAGCAAATTCTCACAGGCTCTCTATTCACATATGGTAATATATGTGTTTCAGTGTTACTCTTTCAATTTACCTCTCCTTCTCCTCCCTCCACTGTGTCCAATAGATTGTTCTCTATGTCTGCCTTCTCCATTCAGTTCAGTTCAGTTCAGTTCAGTTGCTCAGTAGTGTCCGACTCTTTGCGACCCCATGAACTGCAGCATGCCAGGCCTCCCTGTCCATGACGAACTTCCAGAGTTTACCCAAACTCATGTCTGTTGAGTCGGTAATGCCATCCAACCATCTCATCCTCTGCCATCCCTTTCTCCTCCTGCCTTCAATCTTTCCCAGCATCAGGGTCTTTTCAAATGAGCACTTCTCATCAGGTTGCCAAAGTATTGGAGTTTCAGCTTCAGCATCAGTCCTTCCAATGAACACTCAGGACTGATTTCCTTTAGGACGGACTGGTTGGATCTCCTTGCAGTCCAAGGGACTCTCAAGAGTCTTCTCCAACACCACAGTTCAAAAGCATCAATTCTTCGGCACTCAGCTTTCTTCACAGTCCAACTCTCACATCCATACACGACCACTGGAAAAACCATAGCCTTGTCTAGACAGACCTTTGTTGGCAAAGTAATGTCTCTG
>SJYA01001067.1:633507-652930 GCA_006410615.1 Neotragus moschatus | reverse complement strand
TTTCTGAATGTTGAGCTTTAAACCAACTTTTTCACTCTCCTCTTTCACTTTCATCAAGAGGCTCTTTAGTTCTTCTTCACTTTCTGCCATAAGGGTGGTGTCATCTGCATATCTGAGGTTATTGATATTTCTCCAGGCAAACTTGATGCTATATTGTGCTTCATCCAGCCCAGCGTTTCTCATGATGTACTCTACATATTAGTTAAATAAGCAGGGTGACAATATACAGCCATCTCTATTGCTGCCCTGCAAATAGGTTCATCAGGGAGGTTCAAAAGGGAAGGGACATAACATATACCTCTGGTTGATTCATGTTGATATGTGGCAGAAACCAATACAATATTGTAAAGCAATTATCCTCCAACTGAAAATAAGTCTTAAAAAAAGCAGTGATATTTTCATACCTTTCTTTGGATGATAATTTTAACTTATTTCAATTACCAAATTGCCACTGCATTATTTGATTTTATATTATTTTTATCAGGCACAGAGGAGAGATTTTTCATATCTAACGTTGTCCCTCTTTTTTTAAAACTCTCAAGTTATGGCTTTCACAAGGGAGGAAACATAATTTACGGTCAGTAAAAATAATGCAATGTTTGTATTGGCACATGGTAGATATAATTAACTAATAAGGTTTAAATCTAAAATATGTGAGTAATGGCTAATTACTTTAAAAAATAAAATTATTACTCAATATGAATACTTTTTTCGTTAATTACAAATAATGATCCCGTCTGTCAGCAATTTTACATGTTAAAAGATGTCAGACTTCTAAAGGAGCAGAATGTAATGATTCAGTTTTGAAGTTTTTAGAAGTATCTTTGGTTTCTTGACCTGACTTAGGAAGAAAGTAATCGCACTCTCAGATTTAGAATTTTGAGAGAGTTTATGCAATCAGCTTTTGTTTCATTCTTCTAAGCTCTTTCAAGGTAAAATTTCTCTGTTGCTTCAGGAAAGAAGTTGGATGAATTTGAAACAAAGTATTGCTTTTGAATTCCTTCATTGATTCATATCAGGCTCTAAAACCCCTACTAGATAACTCTGGGTTGAAATGTTTGAATTTCCCTTGAAATAAACTTCCAAGTGAAAATTATCACTGTTTGCAAAAGCCCAGTGGGGCATCATTTGAAATTTTTTTATACTTTAACTGGTAAACTCCAAAATACATATTTCCACTTCTAACAGGCCACCACACTGCATACCTTGGAGCAGTACTATGGCATCCCAGTACGTGTGAATGATGACCCTTGACTGTACTGCACTGAATTGCCTTTGGCAACTCTGCTCAACTCATGCAAATGCTCTACTAAGGGTAAACACTCAAGAAATATTCTCTAATTAATTAGTAGTATCTGCAGAGGCAGATTTAGTTGAATATTGGTGGGATATTAGAAGACTCCGACTCCAAAGTTTCTTAATGATCAAGTAGTACCTGTGAAACTAGGATTTGGTATTAACATATTCACATGACTATACATAAAATAGATAATCAATAATGATCTACTGTATAGCACATGGAACTCACTCAATATTTAGTAATGTTATATTGGAAAAAATCTGAAAAAAAAATCTCAAGAAGAATGGATATATGTAAATATGTAACCAAATCACTTTGCCATACACCTGAAACTAATACAACATTGTAAATCAACTATGCTCCAATACAAAATAAAAAATGTTTTAAATAGAAACTCTGCACACTGCCTCACAACAGCCCTACCAAGAAAACACTGTCATCCCAGAACCTGACCTTGGGGGCCCTGAGGTCTGCCCACTACTGTAACAGCAGTGTCCCTTCCTCCCACAGGAACCAGTGTCCACCACCAACATACACCTGAGAAGCAGAAAGAGATCCTCCATCAGAAGCAGTGTGTGTTTTCAAAGGCGTGATCTGCATGATGGGACTCATAATGTCTCCTAGATTTATTGCAAAGAGTAAACATAATAACCATAACCAGATAACACGTATGAAAGTATTTGACAGTATTTGACCATTTGGGGTCATATAGAGGAGGGATTCTGCTGTGGTAAATCCTATTTTTCTTTTAAATCTCTTCCATGGACACGTGGACACTTTTTCAGAAATAACCCTTTGTACATTGGTTGTCTGAGCTTACAGCTCAGAGGCTTTCCTTTCCATTGGGATCAATGGGGTATCATCCTGTCATAAGTCCATGAGATGGAAGTAAAGTCCCTACCAGGGCATCCTGTTATGACCCCTCTATGGTTCCTTTTTTGTACTATGCTTTACACTGGACTATACAATCCTGAAGAACAAGGGCAATGCTTTTCAACCCCAGTGTCTAGGATGGTGCTTGGCACAGACTAAAGCTCAAAATGTGTTTAATTAATGAAATCAACAAGACAAGTCTTTAGTTAAAAAAAAAAAACAGTAATGCATGTGAAATAGTTTTTATTCTATTATACTCTCCTATCATGCATTGGAGAAGGAAATGGCAACCCACTCCAGTATTCTTGCCTGGAGAATCCCAGGGATGGAGGAGCCTGGTGGGCTGCTGTTGCATAGAATCGGACATGACTGAAGTGACTTAGCAGCAGCAGCAACAGGCTATGTTCACACAGTACAAAGTGAGTGAATATTTGGCAATCTTTGCATTCATTTGTTAGGGAGAAATAGACAAACTAGGTTTGTAATTCAAACCAGCAGTGTCATAGTACGCACTGACCAAGCAAATATAATACATAACAAAATTCTGTTTTGTTCTTGTAGCCATGAAATTAAAAGATGCTTGCTCTTTGGAAGGAAAGCTATCACAAACCTATAAAGCATATTAAAAAAACAGAGACATCATTTGCCAACAAAGTTCTATATAATCAAACTATGGTTTTTCCAGTAGTCATGTACAGATGTGAGAGTTGGACCATAAAGAAGGCTGAGCACCAAAAGGCTACTTTCAAATTGTGATAACTGGAGAAGACTCTTGAGAGTCCCTTGGAAAGAAAGGAGATCACACCAGTCAGTCCTAAAGGAAATCATCCCTGAATATCCATTGGAAGGACTGTTGCTGGAGCTGAAGCTGGAGCTGAAGTTCCAATACTTTAGCCACCTGATGCAAAGAGTTGTCTCATTGGAAAAAACCCTGATGCTGGAAAAGACTGAAGGCAAAAGAAGAGGAGACATGAATGTGAGCAAACTCCACGAGATAATGGAAGACTGAGGAGCCTGGTGTGCTGCAGTCCATGGGGTCTCAAAGAGTCATACATGACTTAGTGACTGAACAAAAACAACCACTTGGAGAGACCTCATCAGTACTTCAATGTCCAACACAACATAATGTTTTCTATCTGTAAGTGCCTTGTTCTAAACAAAATACTGCCACAGACATCTTATCTTTTCCTTCCCTTTTAAACAACAGTATGAGTGATATTATTATCCATATTAGTGTCATATATTGGATGAAACTGAGATTTGGAGAATTTAAATAGCTTAACCACAGCCCCTAAGAGTGGTAGTACCATAACTGACATCTATGCCTTCTAATTCCAAAACTTGAGGACATTCCACCACCATGGTCAAGGTCAAATTCTATTTTAATCATTTTTCTCTATACAAATCACAATTTTTAACTTTTTGATTCATTTCTGAAGCTTTTTTTTTTTTTTTTTGGCCACATCATGTGGCATGTGGGATCTTAGTTCCCGATCCATGTTCCCTGCAGTAGAAGCACCAAGTCTTAATCATTGGACCACCAGGGAAGTCCCTCAGTCATTCTTTAATTCTCCCAACCTTCTGTCTTATCACCTAAATGTAACAGCATAATGACAAGAGAATCAGGTCATTTCAAATAATTGTGATGAATAAAACTGCCAAAAATAAAGATGGGCAAGTCATCTGATTTGTGAGCTTTTGATTGCAAAGTTTACAAAGTAAATGGCATGAAACATGGAGCCCATAAGTTGCCCTTTCTCATTAAGAATCTTTCACTTCAGAAACTGGCTACAGTGTGAGGGCAGGGAGAGGTGGTGAAGAATGGTAGAGCTGGAAGCATTCTTTGAAGTGCAAACTTATTCCAAAATCTGGGCTTTAATGCAATGATGTGTCCTTGAACATCTCTGAGCCTCGGTTTCTTCATCTATAAAATATACAGACCAATATACCTACTCTCAGAGTAGGTATTATGAGATTAAATGAGGTAGCATATGCATGGCATTAGTACATGACAACTGTTCAATATAACTGCATCTAGCTAGACACTTCACAAATGCTTAAGGATGTTGTTTTAGGTATTTTTTACCATCTCTATCAATACTTTAGCCACCTGATGTTAAGAGCTAACTCATTGGGAAAGACCTTGATGCTGAGAAAGATTGAGGGCAGGAGAAGAAGGAGGTGACAAAGGATGAGATGATTGGATATCATCACCAACTCAATGGATGTGAGTTTGAGCAAACTCCGGGAGATGGAGAAGGACAGGGAAGCCTGGCCTGCTGCAGTCCAGGTGGTTGAAAAGAGTTGGACATGACTTCGTGACTGAACAACAACCACCACCACCACTGAATCATTGTGTAAACAAACTTCAGCTACTGGCCTGTTTTCTCAAGGGTTAATCAGATGAACAATGAGTATGATGAGTCTCTCAGGCTTAGTCCAGCAGAATAGAACCATTTAGCATTGTTTTGTAGAAGAATAAAGTACAAGTCAGTGTGTTCCGGGTTTGCAGTCTCTCTTCTATTTTGGAATTTGAATTTGTCCAACAAGCCTGCAAAGATGAGCAGCTAAGACAGAAAGAGTTGGTTCAGTGCCATGAAGACAAGAGATAAGGAACTCTGAGACCTGGAATCTTCTTGTGGCCGAAACAAAACTCCAAAGTTCCTAGAAAAAGAAAACTTTCCAATATACTCACAAGAAGATGCAAAGGACTAAATTCACAGACTTTCCTTCCTTCTTTCTCAACAAAACTGCTCTTGGGAAAAAACTGGGGCACTAGTGATCCACTGCCTCCTCTCTCACTTATTAACTAGTCTTAGACAAGTCAGTTAAGCTTTATGAGCTTCAGCACTCTCCCCGTTTGCAAGAGATATTACTTACTGTTAGTGTGAGAATTCAATGAGAATACATCTAAAGAATTTAGCAATAAGCCTGGCATACAGCCTAATAAATAACAGTTATTATTTGTATTATGATGTATCACAACGACAGTATTGCTAAAAAAATAGCTTGAAGATTACTCAAGCTAGCTTACACCTGGTAAAGGAGAAAAGCAAAGACAAAAAGTTAAAAAGACAGACCATGTTTCCCTTTCTTTAAGATTTTGCTAGAGAATGCTTCCAGGTTTACAAACAGTTGGCAGCCAAGTACCAAGGATGTTTTCTTAATTTTTCTGATAAAATCCAACTAGTCCTCACAAGAATAGACCCTATGTCGACCTAAGTAGGCTAGGGTTGCCAGATTTAGCAAATAAAAATACTGATGCCTATTTAAACTGGAATATCAGATAAATATTGAAAATTTTTGAGTATTCCATAAGATGTTTGAAATATCTTTACTCAAAAAGTATTTGTTGTATAGCTGAAATTCAAATCTAACTGGGCATCTTTTATTTAATTTGGGAACCCTAATAACCTCCTGGGTTCCAGAAATCAGGAGAATCCAAATAGTATACCTAGAGCAACCTGCAGACACAAGTGTAAGCCTGTGGGCTGATAAGGATATTTAAAGGAAATGGAAATGATATTTACCTCCAAGTGGCTTGAAAGGGCTTCAACTCCTCCCAATCAAAAGTATTTGAATACCAAAACACTTAACTTGTCTGTTTTAGTTTTACTATCTTAAAAGATAGAGGAACAAGACAAAATAGAAACTGAATGTGAAAGTACTTTTAAAGTAGGTTTGGGGGGCTTCCACGGAGAAACACTAGATTGAACACATGCTCCCTTCAGCAACCCTTCTAAAAAAAGAGGAAAGGGACTTTTTTTCAAGCATGAATCCAAAAGAAAAAGGAAAACAGAACCCAAAAGGACGTTGAGGAGACAACAGCAATAGCAACCCCTCCATGGTGCCAGACTGGTGAGTGAGGCTGTCTTGGACCTTCTAGACTAGACCAGCTAAATACCAGCAAGTGACCTTAGTCATCAACAGATGGAGAACAATCCCCAGCTAAGTCCTATTCAAATCCCAACCAACCAAATGATGAGTTATAATAAAAGAGTGGGTATTTTAAGCCATTCATTTGTGGTGATTTATTCCACAACACTGGAACACACGACAGATGAGATAGGTATCATTAAGACATGAGGTGATATGGGACACAGGTAAAGATCCACTTCTAAGTAAGAAAACTGGAGAAAAGTTCCATCTCAGCTCATCTTAAGGGATACGTTGAAAACAAGAAGCATTTCATATAGTGTATAGCATAAGCTTGAAGCCATTCTCTCTTTCAGAAGGCTTCTGGGAGCCCTAGATACTAGTCTGAAGGTCCCCTCAAATTATGGGGAATGCAAGGAAGTGAGAAGTAAAATCCCAGGTGGTAATGGAAGAGTAACTCCATGAAAAATACTAGCTTCAATTCTAAAAAATAAGATTACGAAAAATATATAATTCCCAATACCTTTCAAATACTGCTACCTACAGAAAGTCTTCTTTGCCAGTGAAAAAAGAAATCTGAACATTTAATACAAGCATTCATTATTGCTTTTTCTTTTTATGAACTGTCTTAGAAAAAGACTGTTTCTGTCACAACTGACAGAATGCCAATTGAAACCAATGTAAGCAACTGGACAACTTTATCGACTCAAGTAACTTTTAAAAGTTCACACATGAAACTGACCTTCTCTAAGAATTCAAACGATAATTTCATTCTCTCTTTTTCTTTCTGTGTGTCTTTATGTTATCTGATTCTTTCCTATCACACAAAGTCTTTGGTCATAAGATGTTGAACAGGCTATCACTTCAGAAAAGACTAAATCACCCCAGCTTAGTAAGCTCAGAGAAAATTGATAGCTTTTTTTCCCCTCAACCTCTTGTTACTAGTATTGAAAATCCCAGGGAAGATCTCTGATTGGCTGACTTGCTCACATTCCTTGGTCCAATTATTGTCAATCATTGTCATCAGTTGATAGGGTAATATGATTGGCCAGTGACAATAAAGGTTTCTACAAACTAAAGGGTAATATTGCCATAAGTCAGAAGAAGCAAGGTGAAAATGTTGCTGGACTGATAAAAAATAAAGATGGCTACTATATGGATATAATGGCTGGCTTGTTTGTGGAGTTACACTCTGAATAATGAACCCTCACACTTTCAAGGGTGGCATAACTTCATCCCTAAAGCATTCTTTCCTCATCCCCCCTCAGTCTAATCGACTGACTGTAAACTTAAGAAATCATAATCCTTGAGGAATTAAACAACTTGCACATCACAAAGAAGATCAATGAATAGACCTAGAAACATAATTCATCTTTTCTGGATTCATGACATGTGCAAGAAAGAAACACAAGTAAGAATACATACCTCTTGAGAATGCAAAATAAGAATATAGACAACAGAAATAAAGTGAGGAATGGATAAATTTTCCACTCTTGCACAGCAGGTTTTATTTCCAAACATCTCATTCCCTCTCAAAAACTGCAGTGCAGATTTTGCAAACATGATGGGTTACATAAATAGGATTATGTACTCTTCATGCAAACTCTGAAGCCAGCTGTCCATCCGGTTCTATTTCCCAGATAGGAAAAAGGATTACTACACAGCTCCAACACAATACTGAATAGATATCAATAAATTCTGATTCTCTCATTTCAATTTAAGAGGAAATATGTGTATTTGAAAAGTGTATTCAACCAGACTCTTAATGAAGGCAATTGCATGTTGATTATATAATTATAGTTTTATAATTATATATTCAGTGTGTATATCAGGGATCCACACAATATGAGTATTATGGGTTTAATTGTGTTCTCCAGAAATTCATATGTTGATGTCATAGCCCACCCCATACTTCAGAATGTGGCCATATTTGAAGATAGAGTCTTTATGAAAATAATTAATTTAAAACGAGGTCATTAGCATATGACTGCTATCTTTATAAAAAAGGGAAATTTGAAGACAGTCACAGGGAGAATGCTATGTGAGGATAAAGGCAGCAAGCAAGGTAATACTTCTACAAGGCAAGGAACACCAAAAATTGCTGGAAAACCAACAGACTCATGGAACAGATTCTCCCTTGTAGCTTCAGAAGCAACTAACTTTGTTGACCTAGACTATGAAACAATATATTCCTATTGTTGAAGCCATAGTTTGGGGTACTTTGTTACAGCAGCTATAGGAAATTAATACATAAAGCAAATGTCACATCACAAGAGTGGAAATGAAAGGGGGATTATATGACCTCTGAGAATTTAAAATTTTCATTTTTGCATACACTTTAATAAAGAAAGGGTTTAGTCTATTCTCAGACCAAATAAGAGTCAGAAATTGAGATAAATACCTTGATAATCCAGGCCAAAACTTCTACTATGCTTTATTCAGTAAAATCAGATTAATTGAAGCAAAATTAGGTTCCTTCCAAATGACTAAATAATCCAGATAATGGTCTCAGTCCTAAACTTTGGTTGATCACTATGGAGTAAACTTGATTTCAGGTGAAGGAGTTTAGATTATTTTTAACCAGAAAGACTTAACACCTTCATCCCTCTCTATTCATTGATACAGAGAAGAGACCACTGAAAGGCAGGGTTTTCCCTTTCTAACCGGCTAAGCAATTTAGTCCTAATTTCAGTGTCTAATATCTACTCCTCCCTTTCAGTTCCATGTGGGTTCATGTACCTTTCTGTGCAAGTAGGGGAGAAGGGGCTGGAGGGGGGGATGAAGATAATGCTGGAAATGCAAAAGTAACAACAATTCCAGTCATCTGCCTCTATGTGTCACATGAAGGTCAAGCCCTAGAATTGCCTGTAAACATATCTAAGCTTCTGAACGTTTCCATTTCAGAAGCATTAGCATCCCACCCACCCAAGAAAATGAATGAGAGCTTTAGTGAAGAGAATGTATCTGATAAAACGATACCTTGATCCCATGACTCCAGCAAGTTTCTTTTCTAGGACAGTGTACAGCTTTAGCAGAATTATACAGCCCTTAGCTTCCTATTCACTAGTCAATCTGAGCATGAAGTTCAATTGTTTCTCCAGTAGGTATCAAGAATGCAGGATGAACTAAGGTAGTTATTAACTGGTCCTTAAGTAGCCTGAAAAGAATCTGTTGTCATTTCAACCTCAATAGGGTCGCCTTCCCTCATGGTTCAGAATCCTCTTGCAATACAAGAGACGCAGGAGAAGTGGGTTCAATCCCTGGGTGGGGAAGATCCTCTAGAAGAGGAAATGGCACTCCACTCGAGTATTCTTGCCTGGAAAATCCAATGGACAGAGGAGTCTGGCGGGCTGCAGTCTATAGAATCATGGAAGAGTCAGACAAGCCTGAGTAACTGAGTAGAAACTCAGTAGGAAAGCAACCTCAGTAGGAAAGCACAGAAAGTAAAATGGGGTTAAGGTTACTGCATTGTCCAAGAAACAAGGGTCGTAGGAGAAGCATGTTGTTCTGTTCCTGCCTCCGTATTAATAGAAACGTGACTGTTTACTCCATTTCAAAAGCCCACTTAGGAATGCATAAGAGCATGGCAAGTGTGCCAACCTGTACCTTCAAAACGGCAAATGCCAAGTTGCTTTATGGAGGCACATGGTAAGCATTTTGGAAAGGCTGTGAAATACATTTTGAGCAGAAGTAAAGCTATAAAGCCTCAAGAAATCTCTAAACTTTCAGCCCCACTTACCCTCCCAAACCTGCCCAGTCCCCAAAGAAGGCACTCCCTTCACTCTAGGCTTGGTTACTGCCTCTTTGCATGCCCCATCTCCTTATAACTCAAATTTTCACACTGCCTTGTGGTTTTGAAACTTTATTCACTTAAATTACTCTATTAATACCACACTCCCACCTCGACTTTGACTTCACCCCAGTAACCAAAGATCATCTCTGTTTCATTCCTATATCCCAGTACCAGCTTACCAGCCTGATGTTTCAAAGCCTTGATGTGCTGTTGTTGTTATTTTAAACTTCCTCTATATCAAGAAAGATACACGATTTTACTCCAAATGCCACTTTATATTAATCGATAGAGCTTGTTTCAGGTGCTATGTTAAGAAAGATTCTGATGTCTTATCCTAATTTGGTTGGAGCAGATGCCTCAGCAATTAGTGATATCCACTACAGTCGCTAAGAGAAAAATGGAAAAATGCCTGCAATATGTTCACCAGCTCTCCTGTGAATCACTAAATCCTGTGTTTTGGTTTAGTCATTTCTTCAGACAAACACACACACGCATACACACACACAGAGTCATTTTAAAAGAACTATTTTAGTTACATATCCTTACATCTATAGCTCAATGCATGTGATCAAGTCAATTTTAACCACATGGTAGCAACCTGGGATTGCGGGCCCATACATTTAAAAATGGAATTTGCAAATTTAACTTGTAAAAATATAACAGTAACGTGACAAATTATAAAACATTAGCACATACACTTGTATTTATTAGCTATAAAAAATCCTGAATAGAGAGCACAGAATGAGTCATTTTGATGGGTCTAGCAGGGAATGGAAATAAGGTCTATAGCATGGGGTAGGATCTAAAAGGTCAAGACTAGAAGAATGGAGGGTCTCTGGCATACCAGGCTTAGAAACATCTGAGGAGATGCTGAAAAAAAAAAAAAAGAAAGGAAATTCTGAAAGAAACAGGCACCAGAACCAAGCTGCCTTGTTTCAGGGCTTTTGAGGGTAGATGCTAACTATAGGGAACGTCTCGTGAATGAGATGGTATTACACTCTGTCCCAAAATGAATAACCTTGAAACTGAAATCCACAGAAG
Source organism: Neotragus moschatus (assembly GCA_006410615.1). NCBI lineage: Eukaryota > Metazoa > Chordata > Mammalia > Artiodactyla > Bovidae > Neotragus > Neotragus moschatus. The sequence goes on along the minus strand of SJYA01001067.1, from coordinate 642,047 downwards.
GAAAAATCGCATGAGTTAAAGCTTCCATGGGCTATCTTTAAACACAATTTGGTTGGGGGCGGTGGGGGGAGGAGGAATCTATTTAAACAACCATCTAGAAAAGCATCATTTCCCTGGCATGATTATTGTGTGCTTCATGTTGGCAGGAAGACTTCATTTCCAGTGATATTTTCCAATTGTTAAAATTTAAAAAAAATCCCCGCCGCTTTCTTTGCAATCCATAATTTTGTATCTTTAATTTCGATAACTGAAGTGTCTCTAAGCAGAAATAAACTGCATATTCATGAGCCCTGATTTGCTGTAATCATTATTTCTGACGCTCTCTATCTATGAAGACTCCAAGTACTTGAGTCCTTGTTCTCAGGCAATTATATCAGATTGGCTTGGAGCTGAGGAAGCTGGGAGACTCCACATTTTCGTTTTTCCCTTTGAAGGGCTCTGTTACTCTATCTGAGGTCAACCTTCCTTGCTCCCAAACGGGACTGATAATTAGTTGCCTCAACATTGGCAAGAAGGATAAAAGTCTATTTAATATGCTAACTAGAGAATTGTTAACTTTTCATCAATCACCCTTTGGTCACAGACAGCAAAGAGGAAAATCAAAGGGGAAAAAAATATATATATATATATATATATATGAGCTGAGCAAAGAGTAAAGGAAAGCAAAGGTGCATCAACAATGTTTTGTGTATGTGAAAGATATGGATGCAGAAGTAAAAAAAATAAAATGAAGATGGCCAAAGGGTAAAATTAAAAAAAAATACTAGGAACTGGAAAAAAGCATCTGGAGGTCATCTATCTTCCTCTCTAGAACTTGGCTTCTCTTAGTGGAAATAGCCCAGGTTTGGTGTTCAAAGAAACAGGAGTTTGAATGTTAGCCCTGAGGCTTACCTGCTCTGTGTAAAGGGCAGTTTTCTAATCTTACTTTCTCAGTCAGGACTGATATACTCAGCAACAAAGGGATGATCAAGTGTTGCTAGGAGACTAAAGAGATAAATTACTTCCCTGGAGGCTCAGATGATAAAGCATCGGTCTACCATGCGGGAGACCTGAGTTCAATCCCTAGGTTGGGAAGATCCCTTGCGGAAGGAAATGGCAATCCACTCCAGTACTATTGCCTGGAAAATCCCATGGACAGAGGAGCCTGGTAGGCTAAGAGTCAGACACGACTGAGTGACTTCATGTTCACAATAGACCTTATTTCCATTCCCTGCTAGACCCATCAAAATGACTCAATAAAGAAATGACAGCATATAGTATTGAGTTTAGTACAAAGTATATACTCAATAAATGTTACTGACTTGCTTTGCCTGATTTCTCTTTATTTCTCTTCTGGCTAAATAGCTTTTCTGTTGTTAAAAATCTAACATCTCTCATTTAGCAACCACTCCAGACTATAGCAATCATCTCATTTAGGAAGTTCTTCCTAAAAGATGAAACCAGAAAAGATGTCCCTGGTCATCTACCCATGTGCCTGCCACAGGGCTTTCTTTAGATACAGTAGAAAGAGCGCAAACAAGAGTTCCAAATCTGTCTCCACCGTTCAGTAGATATATGGCCTTGGGCTTTGTAAACTTAAGTCTCCTCATCTTCACTTTTTAGATTTAAAAGAGATAAATCGAATAAAGGGGCTTACCACAGTAGCTGGACAAAGTAGTAGATTACCAAATATTATTTGTTGTCATGTCTCCTAAAGTCCTTCTACTTCCCCTGAGAAGATGCCAGCAGGAAGTAAGAGCACATTTGGGAAAAGTGTCCTTCCTTTCTGCAATTTTTTGGCAACAGTTCCATGCTCATATCATTCAGTTGCAGAATTAGCTTGGATCAACAGCCAGATTCCACCCAAAACCTCCATTTTTCAGATGTTGTGGGTGAAATTAACGTCCCCATTGGAGGTCACACAGCAGAGGATGTCTGAGATTTTAAAGCTATGAGATTAAAATAAAATAGTGTGTCTTAGGTCAACTGCTCAGCTTCTTGGAACAACTCAAGTCTATATCTTTAAAAATGTGACCCCCTCCCTACCCACCCCTGCCATAGACCATTTTCTCTGCGTCAGTTGGTTTGTTTTTTTCAGGATAAGTTAAATTTGAGATATATGTTACCACCACTCACAAAGCTATAGTTTATTTATTTATTTATTGACTAAGAGAGTGAATCTCTACCAGGGAAAATAATATTTTTTATACTAATTCCTTGAGGGCAAGGACTATGTCTTCACCTTTGTATCCCTAAAAGTACTTAGTAAAATATCCCCAATCAGTATTTGTTAAAGGATTATCTAATTGAGTGGAGGGAGTTTCCCAGGTGATGCTAGTGGCAAGGAATCCATCTGCCAAGGCAGGAGATTCGAGAGACTCAGGTTTGAGTCCTAGGCTGGGAAGATCCCCTGGAGTAGGAAATGGAAATCTACTCCAGTGTACTTGCCTCCAGGGTTCGGCAACCCACTCCAGTATTCTTGCCTGGAAAATTTCATGAATAGAGGAGCCTGGTGGCCACAGTCCATCGGGTTGCAAAGAGTCAGACACAACTGAGCACACACATACACACACACACACACACACAGTTGAGAGGAGGGTCCCTCCTGCTTTTTCCTGGCTCCTTCCTTTACCATTCATGAAGGACAGAGGTGCATTTTCCACCTCTGAACGTTTGCACCAGCTGCTCCTTTCCCTGGAATGCTCCTCCCCATCTCTTCAATCAGCCAGCTCATTCTCAGCCTTCAGCGCCTGGCTTACATGGCACTACTTCCCGGAGGACAGCCCAGACCATTCTTTGTAAATTCCAGTGACTCACTATCTGACATTCCTGGTAGCTTCTTTAATTGTGCCCATCACAATCTGAATGACCAGATACTGTATTTCACATGAGCCAAACGAGAATATATTGCTTATCTGACTTGTTCTTTGCTAGATGTCTAGGGCCTAGCATTGCCCCTGGCCCCTAGATAAGGCTCAATGTATATTTACTGGAAAAGTGAGGAAAAGAATACAATGCAGGAATCCAGAGTGGATTTCTGATCCAGTGTTAGGAATACATGAACTGGTTCCTACTTGTCTTTCATTAGACACAAAAAATGTGTATTTTTTTTCCCTTATTTAAAATACTAATCAATGAATTAAATTCATTCCAGGGTGCAAGAGCACATGTGAATTCTGAAGGCTTTATTTCCTAGCCCAAGGCTTCATCTTGGTCCCAGGCGAGGCCCCTAAAATCAAGATCAGCAATTGCACCAAGGAGTTTCGTGTTTCATTTGAAAATGAAGCCCTACTTGGCTATTCAAGAGATCAGCATTTATACCTCAGTTTTCTCGTTAGGTTACAGAGAAACAGCAGGTCAATTCCTAGTAGGATGATTAAAAGGGCATTTTGTCCCTCTCCTAATCTTTTTATGTAGGTGAATCAGAGCTGACAGGCCAATACAGCAGTACAGTACTCAGCTGACAATATTGATTGAAAACCAACTACCTTGCTTATTTTGCATTGACTTAATGATGGGACAGGCACACATGGAGCTTGCTGTCTTAGCTTTTAGTCCTTAATCCTGTCAGAGAGCTTAAACATGACCACCTTGGTCATGCAGAAAGAGATATCAAGCTAAAAATAAAAGCTTGCCCAGAATATTTTGAGACAATCACACGGCCATTTCACTCTCACACTTGAGTTTTCTCCCTAATATCATGTTAATGAATTATATGAGCATATAACTACAAATGCTTCATTAAAGTAATTTTTGCTATATAAACATTCTTAAACACTTCAAAAATTTTGCTTGTTAAAATATTTGGCTCTGGATAACACATTTAATTTTGAGAGCAATCATCACACCTACTTAGGAATTCCTACCAGGTGAGCAAATTAATTTTTTAAAGTTTTCAAACTGAATAAAATTTTATGACTGATACATTTAAAATTATTAACAATGACAAAATATTATATTTTGTGAATACTTGATTTAATATTTTTCCATTATGACTTTTCAGCTTTCTATTGCATTTTTGAGCCAATTCAAAGAACTCTTTTTCAGGTCTCAAATGCAGTCCTTTAAAAAGCCCATATAGGATTCCATTTTCTCCACATACTCCCCAGCATTTACTGTTTGTAGACTTTTTCTGATGGCCATTCTGACCAGTGTGAGATGATACATCATTTTGGTTTTGATTTGCATTTCTCTAATAGTGAATGATGTTGAGCATCTTTTCAGGTGTTTGTTTGCCATCTGTAAGTCTTCTTTGGAGAAATGTCTGTTGAAATGGCCCACTTTTTGATTGGGTTGTTTTTCTGGTATTGAACTGCAAAGCTTCTTGTATATTTTGGAGATTAATTGTGAGTTGTCTCATTTGCTATTATTTTCTCCCATTCTGAGGGCTGTCTTTTCACCTTGCTTATAGTTTCACTGTGCAAAAGCCTTATTGCAGCACTATTTACAATAGCTAGGACATGACAACCTAGACGTCCATCAGCAGATGAATGCATACAGAAGTTGTGGTACATATACACAATGGAATATTACCCAGCTACAAAAGGAACACATTTGAGTCAGTTCTAGTGAGGTGGATGAACCTAGAGTCTATTATACAGAGTGAAGTAAGTCAGAAAGAGAAAGACAAATACCATATACTAACACATATATATGGATCTAGAAAGATGGTATCGATGATCCTATCTACAGGGCAGCAAAGACGATACTTAAAGGACAGACTTTTGGACTCACTTTGATAAGGAGAGAATGGGATGATATGAGATAATAGCATGGAAATATATACATTACCATATGTAAAACAGATAACCNAGACAAATACCATATACTAACACATATATATGGATCTAGAAAGATGGTATCGATGATCCTATCTACAGGGCAGCAAAGACGATACTTAAAGGACAGACTTTTGGACTCACTTTGATAAGGAGAGAATGGGATGATATGAGATAATAGCATGGAAATATATACATTACCATATGTAAAACAGATAACCAATGTGAGTTTGATACATGAAGCAAGGCACCAAAGCCGGTGCTCTGTGACAACCTAGAGGAATAGGGTGGGAAGGGAGGTGGGAGGGGTATTTAGGATGGAAGGGACACATGTATACCTATGGTTGATTCACAGTGATGTATGGCAAAAACCATCACAATATTATAAGGCAATTATTCTCCAATTAAAATAAATAAAATTTAAAAATCCATAGACCCTAATATCTTAGCAAGTAAATTAGCCCTGAAAAAAGTGAAAGTATTAGTCATTCAGTCATGTCTGACTCTTTGCAACCCCATGGACTGTAGCCTGCCAGGTTCATCTGTCCATGGAATTCTCCAGGCAAGAATATTGGAGTGGGTTGCCATTCTCTTCTCCAGGGGATCTTTTCTGACCCAGGAATCAAACGTGAGTCTCCCACATTGTAAGCAGATTCTTTACTGTCTGAGCCACCAGAGAAGCCCCCTACCTAATCCATGCAGAACTCAGATTTCAAACTGATCAACGTTCAATAGATAATCATATCTCTAGAGTAAAATCACTGGTGGGTTATCCTAAAATTGTGCCCCAAAATAAAATAAATAAATAACATTGGATCTATGGGGTAGAAAAATGAGTAGGTTCTTGACCCTCTTCAGAGAAACACTTAATGGAAATGAAATCTTTTGACAGACCTAAATACAGAAGCTACTCAATAGTTAAGGCTATGGTTTTTCCAGTGGTCATGTATGGATGTGAGAGTTGGATTATAAGAAAGCTGAGCGCAGAATTGATGATTTTGAACTGTGGTGTTGGAGAAGACTCTTGAGAGTCCCTTGCACTGCAAGGAGATCCAGCCAGTCCATCCTAAAGGAGATCAATCCTGGCTATTCACTGGAAGGACTGATGTTGAAGCTAAAACTCCAATACTTTGCCCGCCTGGTGCGATGAACTGACTCATTTGAAAAGACCCTGATGCTGGGAAAGATTGCGAGCAGGAGGAGAAGGGGACGACGGAGGATGAGATGGTTGGATGGCATCACCAACTCAATGGACATGGGTTTGGGTGGACTCCAGGAGTTGGTAATGGACAGGGAGGACTGGCATGGTTCAGTTCATGGGGCTGCAGAGTTGGATATGACTGAACAACTGAACTGAACTGAATAGTAGCTACTCATAAAGCCAGAAAGAAAAGCACCAATACAGTATACTAACTCATATATATGGAATTTAGAAACATGGTAATGATAACCCTGTATGTGAGACAGCAAAAGAGACACAGATGTATAGAATGGACTTTTGGACTTTGAGGGAGAGGGAGAGGGAGAGGGTGGGAAGATTTGGGAGAATGGCACTGAAACATGTATACTATCATGTAAGAAATGAATCGTCAGTCTATATTCAATACAGGATACAGGATGCTTGGGACTGGTGCACGGGGATGATCCAGAGAGTTGATATGGGGTGGGAGGCAGGGGGGTGGGGGGGTTCAAGATTGGGAACTCATGTACACCTGAGATGGAAAAAAATAAAAAATTAAAAATTAAAAAAAAAAATAGTAGCTACTCATAATGTTTTTACTCACGAAAGTAGCTGGAAACAGCTCTGGTTCTTCTGCCTAAATCAAATACCATTTTCAATTGGTGGTGGAAGAGATATACTAAAATATCTTACCTTAAATTCATGTTTCTTTTATATACAACCATTTGGAAATTTCTGGTACCCTAGGAATTTTTTCAGAAGTTATTATAACTAGTTTCAAAGAGAATTTCCTGGTGGACCAGTGGTTGGGACTTCATGCTTTCACTGCAGGAGGTGTGGGTTTGATACCTGGTCAGGGAGCTTAGATCCCATAAGTTGTGATATGTGGCCAAACATTTAAAAAAAGAAACAAAGAAAGTGTTTGCACACTATACATTCTCTAATATATACACATTGAAAGAGCTCCTAGTCATTGATATTTTCTGAGAAGGTGTCTATGAGGTGCAGTTAAGAAGATGAAATAATTTAGGGCATGATCTATATTCTCATTCCCTAACAGTTCAGTATTAGTATTCAGTGTAATTTGAAACAACCTTTTTAAATCACACTGGTGATTAGGTAATTTTCCTCTTCAGCTATCCAATTTTTTGAAGTTCATCTCTTGAATTGACTGCATTAATATTAAAGTTTGCAAAACAGCAACCTTGGAAAAAATGTATGCTCTGACTTTTCCCCTTTTAGAAGTGACTTCACCAGTGACTGCAGCCATCGGATGCTCAATCAGCTGAATAACAGTGATGATAATTAATATTTATGCAGCACTTGTCATATGCTAACACTGGGCTGAGCACTTTACATATATCTAATTTCTACAGCAACTATGAGACAGATATTATTATCTCCAGTCTAGAGATGAGGGAACAGACTTTAAGAGGTTAAGTAAACTACAGAAGTCCCATAGTTGGCAAACAGTATAATAGGAACTCAAAGCCAAGCAGTTTAACTCAAGAGTTCAAACTCTTACCCTCAAAGCTACTTCTTTTCTTAAATGGATAGTTTAATTCAACTGATTATTTAACAGGCACTGGCAAAATTCTAGAAGATAATGGATTTTTTTTCTAACTAGACCAACAATCCTGACATTATGATGATAAAACCACTAGAGCCTGACTCCCAAGAACTAAAGTGACTATTTCTTATTGTCAGTTGTTCAATATGATTTAATGCTTAGTGAACGCAGATGAAATCTTTCCAGACGTGGGGTGGGAGTCCAGACAGCCTCATATGGCACCAACTTAAAAGACACACTCTGAAAAAGCTACAGCACTTAATCTTCAAAGTAAATATTGATTGACTTGGTGTTCTTTCCCTAACTTTTGAAAAAGCTTTAAAAAGAGAATAAAAGGATAAGCTAAAGAGAGAACATGACCAAGAAGGAGAGGATGAAGGGAAAAAGGGAAAAAAATGTCATCGCTATTCTGTGTTTCTCAGCTGTATATTTTTCCAATAAACTAATCTACTCTGACATCTACCTGAATAACTCCACTTGACTTGGGTGATTTGTCAGAGAAATTGATAGAGAACTGGGAATATACTCTTTTACATGCAAAAATCTGCAGTCTTTCTGAAGCCTTCTTTTGTGGTCTTTATTAAGCACTAGCGAGGGATGCACAGAAAAGGTTCACTGGAACTCAGTGGAGCTCTTCATTTACTCTGTCATCATCCATTCCAGCTGCTACAACAAATCCCACAGATCGGTGCCTTATCAACAACACAAATGGATTTCTCAGAGTCTAGGAGGCTGCAAGTCCCAGAGGAGGGTGCCAGTATGACTGGGTTCTGGTGAAGGCCCTTTCCAGGTTGCAAACATCTTCTCGTTGTGTCCTTACAGGTCTGAAACCTCTTTTATAAGGGCATTAACTTCATTCATGAGGGCAGAGCTATCATGACCTAATCCCAAAGGCCCCACCTCCTAATGTCATTATATTTCAGCTTTTAACTTTCAGGGGTGAGGGGGCACAAACATTCAGACCATAGGACTTTCCTAGATGAGTATAATCTCTCTCTCTCTCTCTCTCTCTCTCTCTCTCACACACACACAC
>SJYA01001067.1:623019-633398 GCA_006410615.1 Neotragus moschatus | reverse complement strand
TCTCTCTCTCTCTCTCTCTCTCTCTCTCTCACACACACACACACCACATACACGTACAAATGACCTTTATTTACTTCACAATTGTACGCACACTTCAGAACGTAGGGCTTGTATGAATCTAATATTTATTTCTAAATGTTCTCATCAAAGATTTATTGAGTATCTGTTGTGTCCCAGTCATCATGAACAACACCAAGTACACAAGATGAGTAATCTATAGTTCCTACTGGATTATAAAAGATCCTCAGTTAAGAAGACAAACATTTTTTTAAAAGCCACCATTTTTTGAGCACTTAGATGCCAAGCTACCTGATTTTCATTTGTTCTCTCAGTCATCACAAGAGCCTCGTGATAAAAGTGCTGTTGTTTTTTCCATATGCCACTTAGGTAACTGAAGTTTAGATAAGCAAGTAATTTACACAGGATCACAGTGATGGAACTACTACTATTATTAGTGTATGTGTGCTCAGCCACTCAGTCCTACCGGACTCTAGTAGGAGTATGTGCACACAGCATTTACAATGTATCAAAGACCTCTCTAAGCACTTTATATAGATTAGTTTATTTACTCATTATCTTCCTTTAGCCAAGGAAGCAGCAGAGAGATGTGAAATTCTCCAAAGTTTCCCAGCTAATAAAACAAAGTGTTAGAGCTGAGAGGCAAACCCCAGCACTAAAATACCAGTCATTCTTAATACCTCATCGACTCAATATGACCATCCCAAACCCATGCTCATAACCACTATGAAACTGGAAAACAATGTATGGTACCCTTGATTATGAGAATGTGTTGATCTTCCTGTTCAGAAAACCAGTGGAAGAAGAGGAGGTAAGGATGATGGTTCATATCAACAAGTCAAATTTCTTTCAGAATATTTTCTGATCTCAATCTGCAATTTGTATTCATAAGTTATAAAAATTCATTAGAGAAATAGGGCTCCATTAAAGCACTATTACATGGCTTAGTTTGTCACCTGTTTTTCCTGTTTTTAACAAAGAAGTGAGTAACGAATAGTCATGTTCTGCATTAGAGTGCTTTCCAAGTTTACGTAGGAAAAATAAAGTTTCATGAGAGAAAAATTAGGTCCATCTTTGCTCATCATTTTGTTTAAAAGACTGAGCACAGTAATTGGCATGTATTAATCACTCAGTAAAATTTTATTGGATAAATATTGAGAAAACCCATCTGAATAAGCACGTAGGAGTATTTCCAGGGCTGGGATTAAGGTAAAGCAAGCGAGGCACCCATGTCAGTGCAATATTTAAGGGGGCATGAAAAAGCCTTTTGGAGCCTTTTCCCTAAGGCTCCAAGATGGGAGAGCATGCACTGATGCTGGTCCTATCTATATATAAAATTTGATATTTTCTTCATAAGGATTATTTAGCATTTATTTAGTTTCTTATCTGATTACATACATTCTGACTATACCCAACTCAATGAGCCAGTATAAGGACAGAATATAATGAAATGACTCAGGTATGGATCCTATCTTCCTGGACTCATAGGGAAATAGATAATTTTATCTGTGTACTACTTTATATTACAAAGTAGAAAATTATTATTACATGTCCTAAGAAAATCTTGCCTATATTTCCATAAGTTTTGAAGCAAAAGAGTTACTTCTAATGTCCAGCTGGAATTGGAGATGTTTTATACCTAAATTCCAATTAAACCTTATTCTTTTCTATAATAGCTAGAAAAGGCTAAATGCCATCCCAAAAGGTTCATTTAAAGCCTTATCTATGATTCCCATCTTACAAAACTTGGGGTTGAATCTAGCTGTAATTTAAAGTGAAAGTGAAAGTTGTTCAGTCATGTCTGACTCTTTGTGACCCCATGGACTATACAGTCTATGTAATTCTCCAGGCCAGAATACTGCAGTGGGTAGCCTTTCCATTTTCCAGGGGATCTTCCTAACCCAGGGATTGAACCCAGGACTCCTGCATTGCAGGCAGATTCTTAACCAGCTGAACCACAAGGGAAGCCCAAGAATACTGCAGTGGGTAGCCTATCCCTTCTCCAGAGGATCTTCCCAACCCAGGAATCGAACCAGGGTCTTCATTGCAGGCAGCTTCCTCACCAACTGAGCTATCAGGGAATGCTTTAATTTACTGAGGTTTTAAAAACGTATTAACTGCAATCAAGATTTTCTCAAGAATTAAGTGGGAGTGTTTTACTGGCAAGTTAAGCTAACCTGGGTTCCAAACTCAGTTCTACCTTTTGGCTGCATAGTCTTGGGCTCATCACTAAACTTCATGACCCTGAGTTTTCTCCAATGTAAGATGAGAGGTAATAAAACTCATTTCATGGGGATATTATAAGAAATAAATGAAACAATTCATGTTAAGTGCCTGGCACATAGTAGTTACTAAAGCAGTCCCCCCATGGGTTTAATTAAAACTTTGGTTCTTTGCTTCTCTGAAACCAGAAAACTTTCAGTGTCATAATTAATGGAGGAAGTCCAAAAAAAAAAAAAAAAATAGAATGCCAGAACCACACACAGGATAGAGATGAATGGGTTGGCATCATTTAAGCTTAAGTTTTTCCTCCTAGACTGCTGTTTGAAAAGTGACATAAGGCTGCCATCTTGTGGTTGAATGAATGAAAGCCAAACCCTTTGTATATTAAGAATCTTTCCAAAGGCACCTCTATTTTAAAAAAATGCCCCCTCACCACAAGACTTGATTGGCAGTAAACAGCTAACATCTTAAGTACAGCAACAAACCTACTGACACAGACCCTTTCTTTGCGTTCTGCCCCACCGGACGCCCAACCTCTCCCATCAAAGCCTGCTGTCAGCCAGCCACCTCACTAGAAAGAATCCAACTAAATTCCAGTGTTCTTTTATTTTTAAAAATTCCTAATGCAGGGTCATTCCATGGGAGACTTGCATTTTAATTTTGATTTAATTTGGATTTTATTTTCCGTTTCATCTTATTCTGTTCAGTTAAGGACACTATTGCTTAGTCAGGGTCTCTCAAACTTTGGTGTGCATCAGAATCCCCCTGAGGGCTCTATAAAACTGAATATTGGCCCCACTGCTACACTCTGGAAACAAGGATTTCTAACGATTTCTGGGATGTTGTGATGTTGCTGGTCGGGGGGATCACACTCTGGACCCTAATTTCTATGACAAAATTTCATAATAGGAGACAGTTAATGAGGGAGAGGATTTTCTTATAATTAAATTTGTTTCTTTTTAATTGAAGGATAATTCCTATACTATATTGTGTTGGTTTCTGCCAAACATCAACATGAATCAGCCATAGGTATACCCTATATCCCCTCCTGAAACCTCCCTCCCATCTCCCCCGCTATCCCAGGTTTAAGTTCCCCAGGGAAATTCCACTGGCTGTTTTACATATGATGACGTATATGTTTCCACATTACTCTCTAGGGAGAGGATTCTTAAAGGCACACCTCTGTAAACTGTCCCTGTGCAATCTCCTCTATTTCTGACATCCATCCATCCTCTCCATCCCTTCTGCTACCTCTGTGCTTGAAGTAACCATTGCCTCTCTCCTCCATTCCTTCAACAGCCCCTTTCAATTTTGTCCCTAGGAGATAGATTCTCCATAACAAAAATTCATCACCATGAAGACCCATCAGGAGTTTCCAATGGACCTCAGGACCCAATTCAAACATCACCTTTTAAAAATATTTATTGATTTGGCTGCACCAGGGTCTTAGTTGCATCTGTGCTCTCTGCTGTTAGTTCTAGCATGTGAGATATAGTTCCCTGACCAGGGATCAATCCTGGGCCCCTTGCATTGGGAGCTTGAGGTCTGGACCACCAGGCAAGTCCTTCAAACATCTTTTAAGACCCTTTATAATCTAGTCCCTGCTTCACATCCAGCCTGAAAAATGTGAAAGTCACTCAGTCCTGTCTGACTCTTTGGGACCCAGTGGACTGTTTCACCAGGTTCCTCTGTCCATGAGATTCTCCAGGCAAAAATACTGGAGTGGATAGCTATTCCCTTTTCCAGGGGATCTTTCTGACCCAGGGATCGAACACAGGTTCTCCTGCACTGCAGGTAGACTATCATCTGAGCCACCAGGGAAGGCCCACATTCAGCCTATCTCTAGCCAATTCTGTATCTCACTCATGGTGCTCTTTCTAGACTAATGTTTTTCAAAGTGTGGTCATCAGACCAGCAGCATCAGCATTACCTGGGAGCCTTTAGAAAAGCAAGTTTTCCAACTTTGCCAAACCTACTGAATTGCAAACTTTTGGAGTAAGGCCCAGCTACCTGCATTTAGCAAGGTCCAGTGCTGCAAAGAGCAATATTGCATAGGAACCTGAAATGTTAGGTCCATGAATCAAGGCAAATTAAAGTGGTCAAACAGGAGATGGCAAGAGTGAACATCGACATTCTAGAAAGCAGAGAACTAAGAGTCAGACACGATTGAGCTACTTCACTTTCACTTTTCACTTGCATGCACTGGAGAAGGAAATGGCAACCCACTCCAGTATTCTTCCCTGGAGAATCCCAGGGACGGGGGAGNTATGGTCTAGTGGTTTTCCCTACTTTCTTCAATTTAAGTCTAAATTTGGCAAGGAGCTCATGATGGGAGCCAAAGTCAGCTCCTGGTCTTGTTTTTGCTGACTGTATAGAGCTTCTCCATCTTTGGCTGCAAAGAATATAATCAATCTGATTTTGGTGTTGACCATTTGTAGAGCCTTCTCTTGTGTTGTTGGAAGAGGGTGTTTGCTACAACCAGAGTGTTCTCCTGGCAAAATTCTATTAGCTTTTGCCCTGATTCATTCCGTATTCCAAGGCCAAATTTGCCTGTTACTCCAGGTGTTTCTTGACTTCCCACTTTTGCTTTCCAGTCCCCTATAATGAAAAGGACATCTTTTTTGGGTGTTAGTTCTAAAAGGTCCTAGAGGTCTTCATAGAACCGTTCATCTTCAGCTTCTTCAGCATTACTGGTTGAGGCATAGACTTGGATTACTATGATATTGAATGGTTTGCCTTGGAAATGAGCAGAGATCATTCTGTCGTTTTTGAGACTGCATCCAAGTACTGCATTTCGGACTCTCTTGTTGACCATGATGGCTACTCCATTTCTTCTAAGGGATTAAATTCACCCATTCCAGTCCATTTTAGTTCACTGATTCCTAGAATGTCGACGTTCACTCTTGCCATCTCCTGTTTGACCATTTCCAATTTGCCTTGATTCATGGACCTGACATTCCAGGTTCCTATGCAATATTGCTCTTTATAGCATTGGACCTTGCTTCTATCACCAGTCACATCCACAACTGGGTACTGTTTTTGCTTTGGCTCCATCCCTTCATTCTTTCTGGAGTTATTTCTCTACTGATCTCCAGTAGCATATTGGGCACCTACTAACCTGGGGAGTTCCTCTTTCAGTATCCTATCATTTTGCCTTTTCATACTGTTCATGGGCTTCTCAAGGCAAGAACACTGAAGTGGTCTGCCATTGCCTTCTCCAGTGGGAATTTATTATCCATCCCCAATCCCTCTTTCTCCTACCAAAGCACCAGACCCCAGAGACACCTTCAAAAAGAAACAGATGGCCCCTGGAGAATTACCCAGCTGATCCTTCCAACCACTATCTTCACAAAGAACAACAATCAACACACCCTCCTGCCCAAAGTCGTTAACATTTTTAATCTGAGACTACAAAATACAATGGTCTGGCATCTAGAAAGTCCTCAATAAAATGCATTGAATATTGGATAAACAGAAAGTAAAAGGACAACATGGGCAAAATGTTAATGAGCATTGAAGTTGAGGCGTCAGTTTACAATGTTACAGCTTTTAATACAAAATCAAAATTCAAGTTGTTAAGTATATTTGTTTGTGTGTATGTGTGTGTGCGCACAGGCACACATGCACACACATTCAGTAGCTCAATCAAGTGCAACTTTTTGCGACTTTATGGACTGTAGCCCGCCAGACTCTTCTGTCCATGGAATTGTCCTGGCAAAAATACTGAAGTAGGTTGCCAAACACTAGGGTTGGTTGCCATTTTCTACTCCCAGGGATCTTTCTGAGTCAGGGATTGAACCTGTATCTCTTGGGTTTCTTGTACTGGCAGGCAGATTCTTCACCACTGCACCACCTGGGAAGCCCTGTTAAGTGCATTTAGTAAACAGTAAAACAGTTAAGCATATTTAGCAACTAGGAGGTATACAAGATATTCCTCATTTCTCAATATAATATCACAGTTGTTAGAGGACTAAATAAGGCCATGTGTGTTTAAGTTTAGCACATGGGAAATACGTAACAAATATAAACTCTTGACTATTGGCCGATCTTTGCTTTGTGCTCTGTACTCAACAGAGTCTATGGCCATTAGACTAAATGCAAGCAAATGGGAGATCTCCATCCAATGTCTCCAGGTACCTTTATATAACCAAGCAGTGGTTACTTGAGAAAGTTTATTTTTCCAGTGAATATCTCAATTAATTGGAAAGGGTGACTTTATCTGAGGTAACTAGAATCTCTGAAGGGCAAGATATAACTGAAATTACCAGACTGTTATATATATATATGTATATAATTTCATATATTGTACAATTTTATATGATGTATAATGAATATATAATTTTATTTATATAATATATAGTATGTACAATTTATAGATATAATTTTATATAATATCATATATATATTTAACTGGGCATTCTGTATTTTAATTCTGTTTTTATTGGCATATAATCACTTTACAATGTTGTAGGAGTTTCTGCACTACTACAAAGTGAATTGCTTCCCAGGTGGCACTAGTGGTAAAGAACCCGCCTGTCAATGCAGGAGACATAAGAGACTTGGGTTCAATTCCTGGGTCGTGAGGATCCTTTGGAGGAGGGCATGGCAACACATTCCAGTATTGTTGCCTGGAGAATCCCATGGACAGAGGAGCCTGGAGGGCTCCAGTCCACAGGGTCGCAAAGAGTCAGATATGACTGAGCACATACACACACAAAGTGAATCAGCTATATGTATACATATATCCCCTCTCCTTTGGACCTCCCTCTGACTCCCCTCTCCATCCCACACCTCTTGGTCACCACAGGGTACCAAGTTGAGCTTCCTGAGCTATATGGCAGATTTCTACTCTATTTTACAAATGATAGTAATCTGATTTCTATGTATACTTTTCCCCGCCTTCCCATCACCACTGAAACTATACACAATTTCTCAGCCCCAAACTATCCCAGAGAATCAATGAAGACTGCGTGAAGCCATGATCTAGAAAATTCTCTTCTAAGAGCAGATGCACCGGAGAACAGCTGGATACGTGGAGGGGGCTGTAATAAGTAGTTTCCAGGAGGGATCAGGAAGTAGAGGGGAAGACAATTCAGCTGTAATCCCTTTGATCCTCATTTTTCTGGCCCTCGTCACTGTTGGACAAGCCTACATTCCGAAGTTCTGGACATTTGTTGGAGAGCCTCAACAGAAGGAGAGGTGCAAAGATTCCTCCAGTCTCCAGGATAGAAACAGAACCAAGGAGGAAGTTCCCACAGCTAGGACAACATTTGACAAGCCATCAGTGTTTACCTGCTTGTTATAATTTTTTGCTGCTCAAGGCATTTCAACAGTCTGCAATGTAGAGCATATGATTAAATCCTCCTTTTACTGTATTGGATTTTTGCCCAGGCTTAAGGCCATTATTCTGAACTTTGGTTCTTAATGCACTTAACTGTTGATGGAGAAGACAGTATGAAACTGACAGCTAAATGTATCACTGAGCCTAGAAAATAGCCTGGAAGTCAGTCCTTTGAAAGATTCCTGATAGTCTCATCACTCAACCTACAAGTCTTTAAAAATAAAATCACAGTTAACAAAAGGCTCATTTTTTTTTCTTTTACAGTAGTACGTAACTGTCTTACATTTGCACATTTTGCTAATTAGGACTTTTAAATTATTTAAATGACAGCCTGTATTCTAATATTATGGAATAAAAATGACGGTGGAGGTGAGAGGTTAAGAGAAAAGGTAAAAAATGTTCATTTGATTTGATTTCTATTTAATCAATGCTTCTTCAGTACTACTGAAACAGTTTTTTTCATACAGGGAATTTCAGGTTTTAACAAAAATTAATAATAAGATCACAATGTAAGAGAAACGTGAAAATTTTAAGTATAAAAGGCATAGAAATTAATACATGCACTTTAGATACTTTTATTAGTGTTAAGTAAACAATTCTACTGGAGAAGGAAATGGCAACCCACTCCAGTATTCTTGCCAAGAGAATCCCATGGACAGAGGAGCCTGGTGGGCTACAGTCCACAGATTTGCAGAGTCAGACATGATTTAGCGACTAAACAACAACAATAACAAATAATTCTAACACTCTGATTCTAGAAGACTAAGTCTAAAATAGATAAAACAGAATTAAACACATCTTTAAGCAAAACATTTCAAAAGAAATGTTAGCAATAAAGGATACCATTTATCAAGTACTTACTGTGCTCTGGGCATAANACAGATTTGCAGAGTCAGACATGATTTAGCGACTAAACAACAACAATAACAAATAATTCTAACACTCTGATTCTAGAAGACTAAGTCTAAAATAGATAAAACAGAATTAAACACATCTTTAAGCAAAACATTTCAAAAGAAATGTTAGCAATAAAGGATACCATTTATCAAGTACTTACTGTGCTCTGGGCATAATGCCTACCTCTTTATGTACTTTGTATTATTTAATCCTCCCGATAACACTATGAATAAAGTGTATTTAGTTCCTGTTTTTTTAAGAAACGACAATGGAAACTCAATGTGATTAAAAAGTTGCTAAAAGTCTAAAACCTAGTTAGTAATCTGTGACTTCAAAACAAATCAGTTTATATTATCCACAAAACTACACTTTCCACAAGGACAGAAACTAGTATATCCCATACTCCACTGGCATACAATACGTATTCAATAAATAGTGAAAGAGTGCGTATGTATACACCTATATTCCTAATTTGGTTCCTAATCGGTTCCTTTGTTACTAAAGGAGAAATATGTACATTTGTAAACTCCCGCATTATTGTAAAAAGAATTCTTTAAATGTTTTAAATTGCCCTTTTATACTCATTTCATGAGTTCATGTTCAAGGAGGACCAAGGACCCTTCCTTGGTTGGACCTTTGACAAACAGAGCTTTGACAAACGGAACCAGTAATGCTTTAGCGATAATATTTTTGAGGCATTAACTTTTTCTCCCCGGTTTTCCCTACCCTTTTCTCCTCATAACTCTGCCCCCGTTTCCAGGCTTGTTTCTTCGTCATTTGCCTGTCATTTGCCTCAGGGAAGCACCTGGCAGGGCAAAAAACAGAGACGTCCTTTCAGATTCTCATTTTTTCAAAACCCAGGTAGCCACTAACCAGCAAGAGGCCATGAGAACAGAGACATCGAAGTACATACAGTCCGTGAGAAATGATAACCAACTCCTCCTTCTCCAATCCTCAACCCCTTTTTAATACAGATCTTTCACATTTGTGAGAATAGGGGAAAAAGGAGGGAAGGAGTCCAAGAACGCTTCAAACTATTTTCCCACTTACCCGGCAGAGGCTCACAAGCAGAGATTGTTCATGGTCAGTAAATAAAAAGAATAATATCGCTTCACACACGGTATCTGTGGACTCAGATTTTTAATCACTGCAATCATTCTGGTCTACTCATTCCTCTTAAGGGTCAACCACATACCTTTCGTTTTAAGCCACTAAAGAACTACCAACTTTTCTAATTTGTTCACAATTCAAATTCAGGAAATTCAAGAAGACCAAGAATCTATGTAGCCCAACTCCACTCTTTGATTAAATTTTACAAAAAGCAAAATAATGCAAGGAACAAGTGATTTTCAAAGCGCACATGGGGAAACTTCTAGAAACTTCATAAACCCCACCACAGAAAACCCACCACCTCTCCATCTGTAATGAAAAATAGGCGTTTCACTTTTTTGTTAGAACTAGCCACTGTGCTTTTAGAAAGACAGCAGAGCCTCTCTACTAAACGGAACTGAATGAAAACTCCCAGTACATTCTGGAACGATATTCTGGCCAATCCTTTTGCCAGCGGAGGCCTCACCCGGGCCTGGGTTAGTGAACGCAGCGGTTAACTCCCCCTCTTCATCGAAGACATTTGGGAAAACCCTCCAATGAGAGACGCTTAGAGGCAGAGGCGTGGTCTCAAGGGGCGGAGAATTTGACTCCGGGGTACAGTGAAAAACGTGTGCTGATTGGCCGGACATCTTCCCTCAACTGACCAGTCCTCTTTGGACAGCGGGAGCCATCCATCAAAAGACTTACACCAATTAGCGGGGAAATGCTTCCCACTTCCCCCCGCCCATCGCAGCGAGAAGGCCCCGCCCTCCAATATATTACTCAGAAGGCCAGGCGCGGCCCCTTCGGC
>SJYA01001067.1:575826-621859 GCA_006410615.1 Neotragus moschatus | reverse complement strand
CCCCCCCCCCCACCTACCCAAGACGGCTCCCCCTCCCCGGGCCTGTCCCCTCTTGCCCGCGAGTCCTCTCGCCTCGTAGGCCTCTCGGATCTAATATCGTGGGGTGAGGTGAGAGCAGGCCCGGGGAGGGTGGTTACCGCTGAGGAGCTGCAGTCGTGATCAAGGTGAGCTGGGATTTCGGGGTTGACTGCAGGGTGCAGCTACGGAGCAGGGTTGCGGGCGCGCGGTGGGGTAAGGGGCCGGGGTGGAGGGTTAGTCTCGCGCCCTTTTCCTCGGTTAACTCTAGACCGAGCAACAAGTTCAGGCTAGTCCGAGCCTGGAGGGGCGGGGCCAGATTAGACCTCCCTAGACGTCCTAATGTCAAGTTGGCGTGGTCCCATCACCAGCCCGGGGGCGAAAGAGTTGGATCCATGGGGATTATGATTCCACATCTGTCCACCTCTTCTGTCGCTCAACCCTGAAGATGCTCTGCTTCCTGCCTTTCGGTTGTTGGGGGGTGGGACTGTCCGTGTATCCTGTGCCTGGGGCATAGTAGGTGTTCAGTATTGCCCTAAATTAATCAAACTCCCAGGTTCCTCTTGCAGGATGGATTAGCCTCCTGTCCCCACTGCGTGTGCTCTTAACACCTGAGTCCTTTCGTAACATCAATAAAAGTTAACAAGTGCCAAGCACTATGCTAAACTCTTTAGTTGAACATCTTGTTTAATCTTAACAGCCATTTAAAGAGGCAGATATTACCTCGTTTTACAGACTATAAATAAGCTAATTAATATTGTCCAGGTGCTTATTAGGCACCTATTATATGTGCTAGATACCTGTGTACCTGAAACGGAACGTGTTAGTCACTCAGTTGTGTCCGATTCTTTGCGACCGTATAGACTGTCGCCCGCCAGGCTCGGGCGTTCATGGAATCCTCCAGACAAGAATACTGGAGTGGGTAGCCATACCCTTCTCCACAGGATCTTTCCAACCCAGGGATCGAACTTGTTTCTTTTGCATAGCAAGCAGATTTTTTTACCTTTACATAAGTCTATGAAATGGCTAATAACCTATTAACAGATTAGGAACTGAGAACTAAGAAAAATTGACTAACTTGAATAGTTCACATTGTTACTAAGCGACAGAATACATATTACCGTCTAATTTCAAAGTTTGGGCATGAAGATTAGCTTTTTTTTGGAAAAGGCTGTCTAGGAAGTAACAATTTAGGATGGATGTAACCAACTGGTTGGGGAGGGGGAGAATAACAGATGGCCCTTGGCAATGACTGAGATTCACTGATAGCATTGAGAGAGGGGAGGCTTGTGTTATAAGGCACCTGGCAGGACAGGAAGGGCTGTTCTTTCACTCCTTTCTGGGCTTTGTTCTATATATAGATGATAGAGGTACTGACAACAACTGACTCTCAGAAACTGCTACACCAGCTGAATGCCCTGTTGGAACAGGAGTTGAGATGTCAGCCAAAGGTCTGCGGCTTGAGACTAATTGAATCTGCACATGATAATGGCCTTAGAATGACTGCGAGACTGAGGGACTTTGAAGTAAAAGATCTTCTTAGTCTAACTCAGTTCTTTGGCTTTGACACGGAGACATTTTCTCTAGCTGTGAATTTACTGGACAGATTCCTGTCTAAAATGAAGGTATGTTTAAAGCTGCATTACCCTGAGTATTTTGTGATTTTGCTCAATGTGTTTTGGAGATGGTATTGCCAACTTTAGGCTGGTATTCATAACTTGACCATTTTTGTTTGTTTTCAGCAAGTAACGAAAACGTTGTGCTAATTCTGTGTACTATAGCATTGATGAATATTCTTCCTTTTAATCAAGAGTAATGCATCAGCTATTAAACTTAACTTCTGACACTGAATAATAGTCTAATATCAAATCATTGCAAAGCCTCCCAGTAGGAGAGCTGGCTGTTTTTAAAAGTCTTGTTTGATAGTTTGGGTATTTTCATTTGTTTACTGTTGTTTTTAAAGAAATGTGTTAAAGGCAGAATGCTAGATTATGGGTTAAAAATTAGAGGGTTTTTTTTTTTTCGTTTTTGTTCATGCTGTCTAACACCTGGTCAATAAAGTATATTTCTTGATCTTTGTTCATATATAATAAAGTTCCAACTGGTTTAGCCTTACATTTACCCAAGTCATGCCTACGCTTGGCATCTCCAGCCTAAGTGTGCATATAGTAGAGAGTATCTTCTGAAGCAGCAGATATACAGTTGTTACCCTGTATTGGCTAAGCAGGACATCAGTGTAGCTTTCAGAGTTTAATTATTAAAAATATATCTGACTTCTCTGTGTCCATGGTTGTTGGTAGATAATGTGACACTTAAAATGAAACTCATGTTTTATTCAAAGTACCTAACAGAATGTAACATATATGGAAAGAACTCAGTGTTGAATGGTTCCAGAAACTTGTTCAACAGTCTAATTAAACAACTCTTTTAGACACCATGTGTAGGCACTACCTTTAATTCTAAATGTGTCACAGGTGAATGACATGCACCTGTTACTTAAGTATATTATAATCTTAGTGGGAGTAGTGTTTGCACTTATAACTATCACTAGTACAAGGAATAATAAGAAAAGAATTACATTATACTTCAAAAGAAATATAAATATATTGCTGAAGGGGTTCTAAGAGGAGAGCCCAAATACTGGTAAAAGCTTTCAAAAGCTTCAGTTGAGCTGAAACTTAAAGTGGATAGAGGGCTTCCCTGGTGGCTTAGTGGTAAAAAATCCACCTGCCAATGCAGGAGATTGGGGTTCAACCCCTGGTCTGGTAAGATCTCACATGCGGCCAGACAACTAAGCTCATGTGCCAGAGCTACTGAGCCTGTGGTCTAGACCCCAGAAGCCGCAACTACTGGAGCCACACACCCTGGAGCCCATGCACTGCAACAAGGGAAGCCACCACAGTGAGAAGCCCACACACCACAATGAATAGGCCCCATTCTCCGCAGCTAGAGAGCCTGCACAGCAAGGAAGACCCAGCATAGCCAAAATAAAGGCTTTTTTAAATAAACTGGATAGAATTTTGATTGTAGACATTCAGAAAATAATGGATAAATTAAAAAACTTGGTAGTGAATAGAGCTTTACAGGTAAACAGTATGTGTCACAGTATTTAAAAACATTTCACAAGTATTACTACAAAGAAAACAGCCTGGAAAAACACAACATTCTGAAAAGAAATTTTGTGTATAAGCTGTAAGATATTTCAATCCTCATATAAATCTTTGACCAAGTAACTTACTGCTTATCGTTCTTCCGTGATTTTAAAAAACTAAGAGAACTAAGAATTGTTACGTGCTGAAGCCAAACAGTACACTGAAACTTACTCGATTTACTCAGAAATTGGTTCCAAGGGGGTGCATATGGTTAACAGCCTACAGTTGAGGCATCAGTGAATCTTGCTAAGTCCTTTGCCCCTGAGAAATTCACCTCACAAATACATTTTTCAAAGTGATGGGTCTGAGTTCTAGATTATACTTTATGTGTTTTTTTTTTTAACTGAAATAAAGTAGAGATGGACTTATTGTCTTTTTAGGTACAGCCCAAGCACCTTGGGTGTGTTGGACTAAGCTGCTTCTATTTGGCTGTAAAATCAACGGAAGAGGAAAGGAATGTCCCATTGGCAACTGACTTGATCCGAATAAGCCAGTACAGGTTCACGGTTTCAGACTTGATGAGAATGGAGAAGATTGTATTGGAGAAGGTGTGTTGGAAAGTCAAAGCTACTACTGCCTTTCAGTTTCTACAGCTCTATTATTCACTCCTTCAAGAGAACGTGCCACATGAAAGGTATGTGAGCTTTGTTTTCAACAAAGGAGATGTAGAAACCAGAATATTGTCTGAATGTTACATAAAATCAGTATGCTGGGAGAATTTCAATCAAGTAAAATGACAGCTAAGCCCCTTGAGTTTCACTTCACTCTCCAGCAAAAGTGAGGAGACATTCAGTCAAAAGTAGCTTCTTGGAGTCTTTGAATTCTTAAGATGGTAAATTTTTTAGCATTACATTTTCCATTTATAGGCTAGTTAACTTACAGAACCTAATAGGCAAGCATCTAACACGAATCTATGGAAAAAGAAACTTTCAATTAAAAAATAGATTTATTAAAATGAAAAGAAACCTTAGTAATTGTAGATTACTAATTTGGCCCAAATTATTTAAAATTCATCTATGGTATCCTTAAGAAGTTAATGTCTCTGAAGGAAGGAAAATTCTTCAAATAATTCATTTTTCTACGATAAGTGTGCATAAACTTCACTTTAAAATTGACCTATTTTTCTAAAAATTTCTTTTGACTCGATGTAAAATTACCTACATAAGATTTCATTTTCTCGTTCAAGGAGGAGTAGCCTTAATTTCGAAAGACTAGAAGCCCAACTTAAGGCATGCTACTGCAGGATCATATTTTCTAAAGCAAAGGTAAATATTTTATAAGGATTAAATCTGTTTATATACCTATTTTCATATTCATCATTCACTTTAAAATTTATCTCTTCTAGCCATCTGTGTTGGCATTGTCTATCATCGCATTGGAGATCCAAGCACAGAAGTATATAGAGTTAACAGAAGGAGTAGAACGTCTTCAGAAACATTCCAAGGTATGTC
Source organism: Neotragus moschatus (assembly GCA_006410615.1). NCBI lineage: Eukaryota > Metazoa > Chordata > Mammalia > Artiodactyla > Bovidae > Neotragus > Neotragus moschatus. The sequence continues at coordinate 617,241 of SJYA01001067.1, read as the reverse complement.
AAGGTCATAGCCTAAATCCTATTCACAGCTGTAAAAAAAAAAAAAAACTAAACCAGTTGTTCCTAAAGTAAAGTAAGATGCCATGTGTTTGCTTGAAACTTAAGTAACTTACCCTTAAATTTTTTTGACAAGGAANTATAGAGTTAACAGAAGGAGTAGAACGTCTTCAGAAACATTCCAAGGTATGTCAAGGTCATAGCCTAAATCCTATTCACAGCTGTAAAAAAAAAAAAAAACTAAACCAGTTGTTCCTAAAGTAAAGTAAGATGCCATGTGTTTGCTTGAAACTTAAGTAACTTACCCTTAAATTTTTTTGACAAGGAAAGACATGTTAATAAGATTGTAATTATTACTATAATGAACTATAGGACTGATAACTTTTTTTTTTTTTTTTCATTTATGTACAGATCAGTGGCAGAGATTTGACTTTCTGGCAAGAGCTTGTATCCAAGTGTTTAGCTGAATATTCATCGAACAAGTGTGCCAAACCAAATGTTCAGAAGTTGAAATGGATTGTCTCTGGGCGTACTGCACGGCAACTGAGGCATAGTTACTACAGGATAACCCACCTTCCAACAATTCCCGAAATGGTCCCTTAATTGGTAAATTTGGTTCATAGTTATCCTCCGTGTTAGAGAAAATTTTCTAATGCTATATAGTTTTCTTCTGCAATTCAAGAACATAAATCTGAATTATTTTCAAAATAAAATGGAGTTGGAATAGCAAAGGGGAAAATGACTTCACTGATGTAGTCAGCTAATATTTGAGGGCATTTACGACATTCGTGGCGAAGGAAATGGCAATCCACCCATCTTCTTGCCAGGAAAATCCCACGGACATAGGAGCCTGGTGGGCTACAGTCTATGGGGTCACAAAGAGTTTGACCCAAATTAGTGACTGAGCACACTACATTCAGGGTATCAATACAACATTCCAAGACTAAGGAATTATCTAAACTTTGATATATACGTTAGCCATTTCATTAAATTATCAGCTTACAAAGCCACGTCCTCCTTAATAATGTAAACTTTAAAAGTAGCATTAAAACAGTGTTTTTTTCTAATTGCACATCATTTTTTAATATGTAGACTCTAGCTTTAGTTCATTTAAAGTTTTACAAGCCTGAGTAAAGGAACAGGACCAAAATTTTGAACTATACATTGAACTAATTTGAGACTATTAGCTTATTAGGAAAATCAGTATGAACTTGGGTGTTATACATAAATAAGTTAGGACAGGTGGTTTCTACACTGGGTCTTTGGAAACTGCCAGGGTGTCTCAGCACTGTAGTTGTGTATCATTGCTCTAGGCGCTGAACAGTGGAAAGTATTTACATGCATAAAAAGTGTAAACCTCAGGAATATATGATAGACTTTCTTACCATCTAAGTTTAACTCATGGTGGTGATTTAACTTTCTTCCTACTCAAAACTAAATGTGAACATAGAACACATCTACATAAGACATGATTATGAATCTTAGGTATTTTAACAGGTAGTAAAATTTGTGTTTGGCAGACTTCTGATAACTTGATTTTTTTTTGTTTGTTAAATAGGATTACAGCAACAAAAAACTTCTGAAGCCTTTCTCCACAATCCTGAGCTGTGGATTCCATAATATAATGGATTTAAGCTGTGAAGCCTCAAAACATCACAACTAGATTAGCATTGGTGTTCTCAGATTTGGGAAAACTGCCTAATTAACATTACCCTATAGTGGAATTACTCAAATTTGAAACCACCTATGAAATATACAACTCAAAGTAACAGTATAAATGTGAAATGCAAATGACAAGCCTGGAAAGGTAAACTGTGAATCTTCATTGCTAACATTGATCCAAGTTTCTATATTGGGTCAATATATTGTATTTAGGTGGTGTTTAAAAAGGGTAACCTACTTAAACTTTAAATTATGAGGTTTACATCAAAACCACCATTTCACAAATGCACTTTTTAAGGCACAATAAGGGTCACTATTCTAGACAGTGAGAACAGTTAGTTTCTTGGCACCTATGATGCAAGTAATTATTAACCCAGAGATGTGGACCTTACTGCTACACAGAAATCATTTAAATTTGAGGGCATTTATGTAAAGCAAAACTACCAACTTGTTAATTTTGGCATGTTATCGTTAATATTTTTCTAGAAAACAGGTGGTTTGTATCCATGATTTTAAAAGTTTTATACAAAATTTACTGCCTCAGTCTAGTCCCATCAAGAAAATTAGTTTTTACTGTACTAGTAACTCAAATTAGCATCATTCTGAAAACTTTTTAACACTCCCATCAGTTTTTACTGAGGACTGTTTTTATAAAACTTAGTTCTAACTTAGAATTTTGCTTATTAATTGCCCCTACTGTGTGCTAAAAGGAAGTATTAAGAAAGCTAAGTAGGCATCTTCATAAGGTTGCTGAGGTGCAGTGTCTGGAGATCTACGGGGTGAAAGTGTTGCAGAAAGTTACTCAATGCAGTGTGTAGCCTGAATCCATCCAGGATGGCTGTACCCAATTTTGACATCATTTTATGGTTATAGAGGCACTAGAAAATGAACCAAAGAACCACAGTGTATCTTATACTTTGGTAAACCATGTTTTATGGATAACTTTACAGTTTTCCCAAAATACTGATAAATTTCAATATTTTGAATACATCAGTGTTAATTTTGAGTTGCCAGAGGTAACCTAACCAACTCCCATTATGTTTTGGTACTAAGGGATATACCTTTCAATAAAGTTACTGAAATGCATTCCTTTGCCAGGTGGTTTTCTATTTGTTTCTCATCTAATGTAATTAACTATTTTGGCAATGTGATAATAGCACCACAATAAAAAGCTGTCTCCACTCACTTTATTTAAATTTAGCACTAAAGTAAGATGCATGATGGGCTTCCCTGGTGGCTAAATGGTGAAGAATCCTTCTGCCAATGCAGGAGACAATTGATTCTGGTCTGGGAATATCCCCTAGAGAAGGAAATGGCAACTTGGGAAATTGTATTCTTGCCTGGGAAATCCCATGGACAAAGGAGCCTGGTGGACTACAGTCCATGAGGTCACAAAGAGTCAGACATAACTTAGAGACTGAAGAACAACAAGATGCATGGTAAGGAAAAAAAATGATAGTATAACTATTACCTAATTGACACTTTGCTTTCTAGACTCTTTGTGATCCTATGGACTGTAACCTGCCAGGCTCCCCTGTCCATTAAATTCTTCAGGCAAGAACACTGGAATGGGTTTCCATGCCTTCCTCCAGGGCATCTTCCCGACCCAGGGATCGAATCGGTGTCACAATCTTATGTCTCCTGCATTGGCAGGTGGGTTCTGTACCACCATCACCACATGGACTACCCCATCACTGTTATGACTGTCCTTAATATTAAATCACCCTCAGATTCAGCCCGTCTGTAGTTCTGTGTGACCCTCTTATCTAATTAAACAGGATTCCAGCAGGTGGTTGGTAATGACAGGCAACTGCCAGGTACTATATTAGTCTGGTTAGACTGCTTGTTAATTATTAATATATGATTTTGAACTGTTCATGTAACTAACAAGCTAGAAAGTAGATACTATAAGGAATTACTGAATAAAGAAAAACTTACAAAGGTTCCTTTTGTATTTAACTCAGGTTAGATATATTGAATAATCCCTGTTTTTATAAGTGCTGTTTTTTAAAATAGGCACTTTAACCTATGTATTTTAAATTATGTGACATACTTTTTAAAAACTAGATATTTCTGATCTAACATTTGTGGTTAGCAGTGATAGTTTTTACTGTCAGGTACTACTGTCAGATATTTTAGATGAATCATTTCACGTTCTTCTCCAAACCGAATGAGATTATCCCATTTACAAATAAACGAGAACAACAGAGCAGGTAAGAGATAAGCCCAAGGTCACATACCTGTACTTGGATGTGAGATTCAAATCCAAGCAATTGTGACTCAGGCTATGTTCCTAAACACTGTGCATTACTTCCCAAAATAGATTAAATGGACTTATGTGAAATTGTATCAAAGTTAATAGGATATTAAAAACTGATAAAAGACTCAATTCACCAAGATATGAGTCTTAAATATGTATGCACCTAACATCAGAGCTTAAAAGTACAAGAAGTAATAAAAACTAACAGCAGTGAAAGGTCATACGGACAAAGCTTCAGTTGCAGACTAAAAGATCCCACTCAGTAATGTATAGTACTAGAAAATCAACAAGGATGTAGAAGGACTGAAAAATACCAACAACCAAGTGGATCTACTTTATTTAAAATTCATCCCAAAATAGAATAAGCATTCTTTTCAAGTGAATGTGGCATAGTCACCAAGAGAGAATATATCCTGGGTCATAAACTAAGAAATGAACTAAAATCATACAAATTGTGTTCCCTGACCATAAAACAGAAAACAGTTAACAAGACAATCTCCAAACACTTGGAAGTTAAATAAATATCTATGAATAATCCATGCCTGTAAGGGAATGTCTAAAAAGAATGTATTTTGAACTTAATGAAAATATCAAAATACATGGAATGCAGCTCAAGCAGTGCTTAGTAATCATAGTATCAACCACTTTTGTTAAAAAAGGTCTCAAAACCAGTAAATTTCTATTTTAGGAAACTAGAAAAAGAGCCTTTTAAATAAACCCAAAGCAAGCAGGAGGAGGATAGTCTGAAGAAGGATGTTTAAAAAGAAAAAAGTGTATGAAACTGAAAAATAGGGCTAATTAAAAAACTGGCGTTTGAAAAGAGCAACAGGTAAACTAGCAAGACTGACAAGAAATTTTAGGAAGGAAAAGGAAACTACATTTTTTAATACCACAAACATCTCTATGCACAGAGAATTAGATGAATTAATTCCTTGAAAGGCATGAACTATGAAAACTAAACTGTTATATATCCTGAGTAAGTTCTATTTTAAGAAACTGAGTCCATTGTTTAAAATCTTACTAGCAAATCCCAAATCATTTAAGGAATACATAATGCAAATTCTATAAATCTCTCCCAGAAAGAAGAATCACTTCCCAATTCATTTTATATGACCAGCAATTACTTGACACTAAACCAAGATAAAGATAATACTTTAATTTTATAAAAGCTATTGACCAATATCCCAAATGAATACCTCAACAATATCCCCTTCCAAAAAAACCTCAACAAATGAGTCCAGATACATAAAATCGAACAATACAACATAACCAGATTTGATGGAAGAGAGAAGCTGGTTCAAAATTAGAAAATCAATATAATCCACCATACTAAGAGTCTAAAGGGAAAAAAAGGATCAACTGATACAGAAAAAAGCATTTGAGAGAATTCCAGTCAACTCATGAGAAAAATCAGCTAACAATTAATAGATGATTATTTCCTCAATCTGATAAAGCTCATCATACAGTTAACATAATACTTAATGTTAGAATGCTTTCAAAACTAACATCTAGAACAAGACAGGAATGGCCATTTCCATCACCTCTTTTTTTCTAGTAAGTGCAATGAAACAAGAAAAGCCAAACAAAAGACCTACAAACTAGAGCAGACAAAAACTTTCCTGTTTGTGGTTTATGCAAAAATTTTCAAGGAGACAACTATCAAAGTAAAAGGATCAAAAACTTTCAAAAGGAAATAACATCTCCAGAAAATGAACACTTAGGAATAAAAATAAGATGTCAAGGTTCTAGAAGCGGAAAACCATAAAATGTTGATCTAAATCAGAGGGGCTAAATGAAAAGATGCCCCATGTTCATGGATCAGAAGACCTGCTATTCCAGTGGAAATTTTAGGACTTTTTGTTGTAGATAGACTAGCGGATTCTAAACTTTACATGAAAAAGCAAAGAAAATTAACACAGTCAAACCAATTCTGAAAAAGTTGAAGGAATCATGCTACCCAATTTTAAGACTTAATTTAAAGCTACCATTGTCAAGGCAGTGTTGTATTGGTGAAGGGAAAGACACACAGATCCACAGAATAGAACAGAGACCAAAAACAGACCCATATAAATGCTATTGATTTTTGTGAAAAGTGCAAAAACAATTTAATGGAGAATGAATACCCTTTTCTACAAATGATTTTGAAACAACTGGACGTCTATATGCTAATAAATTAAATTCCACCTATATTTCACTGCTTCTCCAAAAAAAAAAAAAAAAGGTCACAGATCTAAATATAAAAGATAAAAATATAAAACTTTTAGAAGAAAACATTGCAAAGAAAATCCTTGTAACCTGGGATTTCAAAATTCTTAGACATGACACCAGAAGCATGATGAATTAGACTACATCAAAACATTCAGGCTTCAAAAGGCATAGTTGAGAAAGTGAAAATCATAACAAAAAAAATATATGCAAATCATATATGATAAAGGACTTGTCTCCAGAATATATATAAGAACTCTTACACTTCAATATTAAAGAGGCAGATAACCCATTAAAAATGGGCAAAGGATCTGAATAGACACTTTTTTCAAGATACACAAATGGTCAATAAGTACAAGATAAGCATGTTCAACATAATTAGCCATCAGAGAAATGCAAATGAAAACCACAGTGTGATACCACTCCACATTCACTAGGATGGCCAAGATCAAAAACTCACATAAGTATTAGCAAAGATGTGGAGAAACTGAAACTCATATTGCTAGTGGGAATGTAAAATGGTGTAGCCGCTTTGGAAAACAATCAAACATGACTGGAAAACAGTCTTCCTCAAATGATTAAACGTAAACTTGAGATTACACTCCTCTGTAAGGAAATATAGAGGTACATAAAAATTTGTGGTTGAATGTTTATAGCATATTCATAGCAGCCAAACGGCGGAAACCTCCCAGATGTCCATCAACTGACAAATGGGTAAATATGTGGTAATCATACAATGGAATATCATCCAGCCAGACAGAATGAAGCTCTGACATTCTAGAACATTCTAAAACCTTATGTAAGTTAAAGAAACCAGAAATAAAAGACCACATTATGACTTCATGTATATGAAATATCCGTAACAGAAATCTGAGGTGAAAAATAACTAGTGATTGCTTGAGGGGGTTGCGTATATGTGTGCAGGGCGATAGTTAATAAAGGTTTCAGGGATTTCCCTGGTGGTCCAGTGGCTAAGAATCTGCCTTCCAGTGCAGGGGTCCTGGGTGCAATCCCAGGCAGGGAACTAAGATCTCACATGCCACAGGGCAACTAAGCACCAATGAAGACTCAGCACAGCCAAAATATAAGAGAAAAAAGTATGGGTTTGGTTTTTTTGAGGTGATGAAAATCAAAGTTGACTACAATGATAGTTGAATACATGACTATACTAAAAACCACTGAGAAATTATATAGCTTATATGAATAAAGTATACGGGATGTTATCTCTCTAAGCTAAATTTTAAAAAGGGTTACATATAATTCTATTTCAATGAAATTCTTGATAAAAACAAAATAGAGGCAGAGACTAAAATCAGTGGACTCCAGGGTTTCAGGCTAGGAGTAGGGTGTGACTATAAAAAGAACATGAAGGAGATTTTGTGGTGATTGAACTGTTCAGTTTCCTGATTTTGGAGGTGTTCACACATATATCTAGACTTCCCTGGTGGCTCAGACGGTAAAACATCTGCCTACAATGCAGGAGACCTGGGTTTAATCCCTGGGTTGGGAAGATCTCCTGGAGAAGGAAATGGCAGACCACTCCAGTACTCTTGCCAGGAAAATTCCATGGACGGAGGAGCCTGGTAGGCTACAGTCCATGGGGTCGCGAAGAGTCGGACACGACTGAGCGACTTCACTTTCACGCATATATCTATGTAAGTTAAAATTCACAAAACTACAAACAAGTTAATTTTACTTATATTTATTCAAAATATATTAAAGCTTTAATGTCAAAAAGATAAACCAATTAAAAAAAAATCTCTTCCCCATTCATCCTTTAAGTTATTGGGCAAAAAGAACAACACAGGTATCTTGCCAAAGGGTGTGCCTGGGCTGCAGTGGACAAGTAGGGCATCAGAAACCAAGCAAGTGAGACAGGTACCTCTGCTTAGCACAGGGTGCTGGAGGCTGAGCATATTGAGAAAGGCATTCACATGGGAAGATGACCTAGAATGGGAAATCAAATATATTAAGAATAACAAGAATCAGGTATCTCACTGTCGAAAGTTTTGTACAATGGGAGAGAGCAAAATGAACACCATGGTATAAGAAATCAATGTTGAAGTGTGAAACATGGTTTTCAACATATATGTAGACATAAATGTATAGACGTAAACATATGCATAATAAACACAGAAACAGCAACTGCTAACAGATCCTGGTTTCTAAACACCATTCTTCACTAGAGAACCAGGACTCCAAAAAAAATGGCTGATTCTTGGCCAAGGGTAGGGAAAGCATAATAAGCCTGTAATATCTTATGCCAGAGAATAAGAAATTGCTCAAATAATAATGGGAACATGTCAAAAGGACATAAAGCCATCTACAAGAAATTTCCACTGGCCAAATCTAGAAAAATTTTGAGGATCAAAGTAATGGGAATAATAGATTTTTACCCAATGAATACAGTGTAAATAATGAGTGCGTATTATATAAGACATATAAATTTAAAGCTTGATGAGAAACAAGGTAGTACTTTGAAACTACACACAAAATATACTTAGTAATAAGCATGAAAGAATGGTTTTGTAGTGGAGAAGATGGACAGACACCACTTCATCAATGATCTAAGTATAGTTGTCCCTCAGCTTCTGCAGGGTATTGGAGCCAACAATCCCCTCAGACATCAAAATCCACAGATGCTCAATAATATGACATAATGTTTGCATATAACCTGCATATAATCTACCCACATCCTCCCTGATACTGACTATAAATCACCTCTAGAGTTATAAAACCTAATAAAATACAATGTAAATACTATGTAAATAGTTATAAACACAACATAAATGCTATGAAACTAGTTTCTTGTTGCAAGGCAAATTCAAGTTTTGCTATTTGGAAGCTGCTGCACTTTTTTTTTTTTTTTTTTACTATTTTCTATCCTTGATTGAGAGTTTGAAAACCACCAATATGGCAGGCCAACAGTAAACTCTACCAGAAAAAGGGAGAACTGTAACCAGTAACCTGTGATGGGACGCAGTAAGAACACAGTATCACTTCTCTTCTGCAACGGTCTATCCAAGATTCATAACCTGATTCTCATCGTGTAGAAATATCTGACAAAACACACCATAATACATGTTATTCAAAACTAGCCTGTGATCTTCTAAAGTGTCACGGCTATAAAAGTCAAGGTTAATATGAAGACTTTTTCCAGTCTGAAGCATACTAAAGACCCCTGATATCCAAAGGTGAGAAATGGGGAATTCCATGGCAGTCCAGTGGTTAGGATTCATTACTTTCACTGCTGGGAGCCTGGGTTCAATCCCTAGTCAGGGAACTAAGATTCCACAAGTGGTGCAGCACAACCGAAAAAATAAAACTAAAGCAAAGCATGATTCTGACTGGATCCTTTTGCTATAAAGAACATTACTGGGACAATAAGCAAACTTGAATGGAATAAACGTCCAGAATTAGGTGGTCATACTGTGTCAGTGCTAATTTCCTGATTTTAATGGTTGTATTTGAAGCTATGTAGGAGCATGTCCTTTGAAGGAAATACACACTAAAGTATTCAGAGGTGATGGGGCATCATGTTATCAACTTACACACAAACCTGAAGAATCAGGAAGAAAACAATTCTGTGTGCTTTACTTGTAACTTCTCCATACATTCAAGACTATTCAAAATATTTAAAATTAGAAAGGACATAAAAAGGATGAAAGAAAATTTCAAGACAGTTCTTACCTATATGCCTGGATCAATGAAAATCAAAATGATATCACTGAGTTATACTCATTGACTGTTTCTTGTCCCTAACAAAGGATTCACCAATAACCAAATCTGCTTCAGTGCGTCTCGTTTGCATTAGTCTATTCTTATTGAAACGTTTTTAGCTACTTTTCAATTTCTTGACATAAAGGCATCTCTCAAAGAATAATATACTAATTCAGAAATTTTCAGTAACTCTTATAATTAACTTACTCAGAATATATTCATAAATTATTTTTTCCTTTCTGTAAATTTTCTTCAGTAATACAATTTCCTTGTGTGAACTGGTATACTTAGACAAAGGGGTACACAATTCCTATTTAGAAAAATTTATTGAATGTTATTCCTACATCACAGTTATTGAAAGAAAAACTTAATTTTCCCTGAAGGCACCCTGTCATTTTACATGATCTATACTCTAAAACTTTTTGTATTAAAAATACAGGCTAAATATGAAATTAGTAAAGTGCAGCATATAAAACATCATGCTGAGCAAAAACAAGTCCAAAAGAAAAGTTACCATGTATCAGTAGAATAGTTCCCACAGTATTTAAGATGTTTCCTATGTAAATCATATTTGAATGCAATTTTTAGAACCATATTTAAATGTATTTTGCAATTTGTTAACTAGGTATCCACATTTTTATTCTACCACATAATCTGTTCCTCTGATTAAGTTGGCAACATCTGCTAGGATCCACAAAATGCAGCAAGGTCATGGTTATTTCTCAAGATTCGAGAAATCTGGTCCACCCTTAGAGTAGTTTCCTGAGATTTCTGCTCCACTGAAGTCAAAACCAGGATTCTAAAAGACATGGAAAGAAAGGAATTCATATAAAATTAAAAGGAAAAATATAAATAAGCCAAAAAGAAAATGGTAAAAAGATATACACTGGCAACTGACAAAAAAGGAAATATATTAATAAATGGCCAATAAACATGAAAAGATATCCAATTTCACTGTAATCGCCAAAATGGAACCTAAAACTATGAGATTTTTTTCAATTTTCATATTTACAAATATTTAGAAGATTAGTATGCATATTATAATGTTCACAAGTGTATGGGCAAACATATTCTTTACCATCAGTGTGTAAACAGATTTTAATAATTACCATTTTTTGAGAGCTTTATTATAGGCCAGGCAGGGTTCTAAGAGGTATAAATACACTAAAATATTCAATTCTCATAACAGTCTTATAGAGTAAGTACTACCTCTGGCTTCAGTCGTTTTAGAGGCATTTCATTTATTCAACAAACATATTTTAAGTTGCTACTGTTTAGAAGACACCATGAAAGGCATACAGAATTTAAGAGTGAACGAAATAGACAAAAGATCCCTGTTCTGGTGGATATTCTAATAGGAGGACAAATAATAAACCCTAAGCTACCTGGTGCAGGGGCCAGCACACTTTTTTGTAAAGAGCCAAGTAGTAAATATCAATACTTTAGGCATTGAAGGCCATGTAGTTTCGGGTATGGCCGAGACTTAATTCTGCTGCTGCTATATAAAGACAATACACAAACAAATGAGCATAGCTGTGTTCCGGTAAAATATTTCCTTCAAAAGCAGGCAGTGGGCTGGATTTGAGTCCTGGCTATAGTTTGTCAGCCCCAAGATGCAGTGTATTAAAAGTCAGTAAGTGTTATAGAAAAGAAAAAAGATGTAGGGAAAAGTAAGGGAAAATGAGGAAATTAGAATATTTAAATAGGATTATCAAAATATGCTTCATTGAGAAATTGCTGGAAAACAGTGAAGAAATCAGGTAAACTTTGGGAGAAGAGCATTGTAGTCAAAAGGAGAGAGAAGGAATGGTCAGGCATGTTTAATAAAAGGCAAAAATGCCAGCATGGCTAGAGCAGAATGAATGAGAGGGGCAGCAGCAGGACAGGAGATCAGAGATGTCAGGGAGGACCAGATCAGAATGGGCCTTGTAAAAGACTTTGTCTTTTACTTGAGTGAATGAGTTCTGAGAAGTAATACTGTCTCATTTACACTTTAAAAGGACTGCTCTAGCTGCTATTTTCACAAGACTGCAGCTTGGCAAGGGTAGAAATAAGGAGAACAATTAAAAGGTCATTAAGAAGCACTCTCCTGGTGGCACAGTGGATAAAAATCTGCCTGCCAATGCAGGGCTCACGAGTTCAATCCCTGGTCTGGGAAGATTCCACATGCCAAGGAGCAGTTGAGCCCATGTTCTAGAGCCAGGAAGCCGCAACTACTGAGCCCATGGGCCACAACTACTGAAGCCTACACACTCTATGGCCTGCAAGTCGCAACTAATGAGCTCTTGTGCTGCAACAACTGAAACCCGTGCATCTAGAGCCTGTGCTCTGCAACAAGAAAAGCCACCGCGATGAGAAGCCAGTGCACTGCAACTAGAGAACAGCCCCTGCTTTCTGAAACTAAAGAAAGCTGGTGTGCAGCAATGAAGACCCAGTTCAAGCTAAAAAAAACGGGGTGGGGGAAGGTCATTAGACTAACCTAAGCAAGACTTTAGAGGTGATCCAGGTGAGAGTGGTGGTGACGTGCAGTCAAATTCTAAACATACCTAGAAGGCCATGAGAATAAGGTTCCTGACAAGCAGGGTGTGGGACAAAGAGAAGAGTGGAGGATGATTCCCCAGTGTTCTTCCATCTGAACAGCCAGCTTCTATCAGGTGAGATGAGAAGGCCAGAGGTACAACAAATGTGGGAGGGAAATTAGGAAGTTCACTTGGATATGTTGAGTTGGATATGTCTGTCAAACCTCCAAGATGTTAAGTAAACAGCTGGATACGCAGTTCCGACACTCCATAAAATGTCTAGGCTAGAGACATACATTTGGGAATCATCACCATTTATACAGAAATTATCTATCAAAACTTTAACAGTGCTTTGATCCAATAATTCTCCTAGATAGCTATCTTAAAGGAAAATTTGAGTATTTTCAGAGATGAAAGCACAAACTTTGAAATAGACACAAACAGAAATCTAAATCTCATCAAAGAGGAACAGCTAAGTAAAAACAATACACTCAAACTAGGAAACACTCTAAAGCAATTATAAGGAACGAATTTTATCCACATGTACTAATAGGGAAAGAGACCTAAGACATATTATTAAATGAAAAAGCAACATGATGATACATACTGTGCGATCCTCCACTTATATTAAAAAAACAAAACAATACATTCAATGTATTGAGATGAGAATGAGACAGAGATACAGAATGGGAGATACTAAAGGGCCTTTCACTTTTTTACACAATGTATGTACTGAGAGAATTTTTATCAGTTTATTCGTGAACTACTGATGCAAACTAAATAAATTTAAACTTAGATATCACAGTGGTACAGATAAATTCCTCTGGGGCAGCAGGGGTGGGGTGGTGAGGGTTAAATCCGTATATTGAAAGGCCAATTTTCTAACCATTAAACTGAAAAAATTTCTCTGAAGAATGTTAGTAATTTTTTAAAATGACGTTTGAGTTTTGATTTCAAGTAATAATTATTCTATGAGTTTAAGATGTTTAACTACACATTCATCAATGGATCTGACTTACTTCTTTCTGGAATCTCTCTAATGTAAGTTTTCTCTGCATTTGGTCTTGCACCCAAGGGTCAGCTGCATAATCAGATTCTAGAAGAGAAGTCCAACAATTTGCTGCATCTCTCTTCGTCTTTGTAAGAACAATACGGACCATTTTTCTATCCTCTAAACAAACAAACAAAAATCACAGAGAAATCAAAGTTCATCACTAATTTATACTTTCAGAAACCTAATTAGGAAATGTTGACATACAATTGTTTTCAATACATTCCTTTTACTATAGCTTACAAAGTTGCAAATCTACAGCAGGAGGAAACATACTAATTTCCAAGACAAAATTGACTTTTTTTAAAGAGATTCTAAGAAATGTAATAGATTACCCTTACCCAGAGTCCATGTTCCCTCATCAGCTATTGTAGAGTCAAAGAGTTTGCCCTGAAAAATAAACATATGAGGAACTAAAAATAAAGAAATTTCATTAATTTTCATAAAGTTTTCATGATTTAAGACTTCCTTTATTTCTTATCTAATCTATATATAACTACTTAATTTGTTTAGAGTAGGGAGAACAAATTTTCTACCATTTCAACATTGATAGGTGGCCAACCCTAAGTTCCTGCCTAGCGAGTCAAACAGAACTTAGTTTACACGATGTTCTATACTACAGTAAAGAACATAGAGTGCGCTACAAAAAGATCAGAGCTCCTTAATTTTTAGAATATGAAGAAATACTACTGATTGGTCAAATGTGATGTTAACATCTGAAGTGTGGTAATTTTACCAATTATAATAAACTACAAAAAGAGCTCTCCTACAGATATTAAGGAAAAATGATATCTTAATATGAACTTAAAAAAAAAACTGGTTCAATCTCTTTGTAAGGCAGTTTAGCACTAAAAGAAAAAAAAATTAAAGCACACATATCTGTATATACGTATGATGTCAGATAAGTTGTGACTGACTTTTCAGAAACTCTTGCTTTAAGAAAGAACTAAGTAAAACGTAAGTTTAAAAGAAATTGCACCTGCTCAAAGCCAATTTGATTTGTTGCTACTTACCAAATTTTAGCTTTAGGGAATCAAATTAACATGTCACATTAAAAAAAGAAAACAGTCTTTTCATATGTCAATACAGGGGGTGGGAGGTGTGTGAATACTACTTGTATAAATGTACCTAAAATCCTAGAGACAAATTTGAAATCACCATTCAGTAAATTATGAACAGCACAACTACTCAGAAAGTTCATCAAGAGCCAAGCTTACATAAATCAGTGTCTTCCACATAAATCTTCCTTTTCTGAGACANTGTGTGAATACTACTTGTATAAATGTACCTAAAATCCTAGAGACAAATTTGAAATCACCATTCAGTAAATTATGAACAGCACAACTACTCAGAAAGTTCATCAAGAGCCAAGCTTACATAAATCAGTGTCTTCCACATAAATCTTCCTTTTCTGAGACACTCAAAACACTTTCATATTAAGATAATAAAAACATGTAGTGCAAGCTTATTACATATTAGTTATTACCTACTCCAAGCTCTTCATTCATAGATACCATGCTATACTATGCTACGTTTAAAACAATCCTATGAGAAAGGTACTATAATTATCCCACTTTGGGGATGAAGGCATAGACAATGAAATCTCTTGCCCAAGGTTACAACTGGGAAACCGGCCAAGCCAGGTATACTCTCAAGCAGTCTCCCTTCACCATTACACAACATTGCCATCAAATATCTTGGGCTTCTAATCTGAAGAAGAAATTTAACTTCAAGTTAATTGAATTTAACTATACATTTTAACAAGGAAGAAATGGGTCTCAGACCAAAGGGTCTGATAAGAATAAAAGGGATATCCATTACTTTCTTCACAACTTCTTGACCACCAGCTTCAACACTCCACAAACTTAGATTTTTTCCAATTTTAGATGAGAAAATAAATCAACGGACATCACCTCCGAATCCTCAACCCAACACCTTTATTTTTGTTTTTCATTTCCTATAACGTCCTATATATTTATTGATTTAATTAGGCCTCCCTGCGTAAGGGAACAGTATCTGGCTCGTTCACCACGGTCTTCCCAGCACCAAGATCAGTGCCTGGAGGTACAGATGTCAAAAATATTTATTTTCCTTCAACGATCTAGTTAGGCAGTTCTCGGTGAAGACCCGCAGAGGAGTTTCATTTGGCTTACAAAAAAAGCAAGGTTAACGGGCTACTCATTCCAATCTGAAGCACAGAACGGCCTTGAGGTCAGGGGCTCCGACCAGGCCAAAATCAGGGCAATCTTATTCATCCTTAGGCCAGCCAAAGGCCGAACGGCCTTCCAGCAATCTTCCCACGGAAACCATGAACTTGAGGACTNCCATACTTATAATTTATCCCTCTCCCTCCTACCCTTTTGTAACCATAGTTTGTTTTTTGTGTCTGTGAATCTGTTTCTGCTTTGCATATGGATTCATTTGTATTAATTTTTAGATTCCACGTATAAATGATATTATATGATGTTTGTAAAACATGTTAACATGTAAGTCACCTTAGATGAGATTTTAATGTTTTATTTTTCTTCTAGGATGTGCACCATCCCCAGGTGCTTATGATGTTAAAACTTCAGAAGTATTGAAAGGACCAGTATCCTTTCAGAAGTCACAAAGGTTTAAAAAGCAAAAAGGTAATGGATCCCCAAATAGAATAATGGTTATATGATCTTGTAAATTTTGAAGTTAAGGATAACATTATCTAAATTTAAAGATGCTATAACATTTCTAAAACTGTGATGTTACAACTGTATTTAAATTTTCTTAATTGATAGATTTACTAAAGGGTTGACTTCTGAATAACACTTTCATCATTACACTCTCATATAACCAAAAAAATGAAGCAAGAAAGTCACATAGACATCTAGTTTTCCTTTTGGTAATTACATTAATCCTCTCAGAGAATATTAGAGAGAATATTAGGAAAATCAAGAAAATGTTAAAATGTGTAAAGAAATGTGTCATTTGTGCAACTAATTACTTGAAAATGTACAATCAAGAAAAGAATAATTTTATATTGCTTCACTAATAGTTTCTGTAAGGAATTTGGGACTTGGTATTTTGTCTGTGCTTCAAACATGTAAGCACCAAACATGATCTGTACAATTCATTTTATAGCAGAATCACAACAAAATCTTAACGTTGACAAAGATACTACCTTGCCTGTTTCAGCAAGAAAAGTCAAGACTTCAGGATTAAAGGTGAGATTCCCTTATATTCTAGCTGGTTCATCAACGGTATCATAAAAACATTTCTGAAAGGTATTGTATTTGACTAGAATGAGTTCAGTTTATAAATTAAGGTAATCAATAAATCTGTAAATGAGTAAAACATTATCACTGGAACTCTAGTAAGTTTTATTTATCAGCCTATATCATTTGTGTTTAAATGTACCCTTAATTCAGAATTACAAAGTGGTCTCCACTTCTCAGTCGTTTCTATAGATGGATAAGCTTTATAATACCTAGTGAGCCCTTAAAAATTATGTAATGCTTTGATTTTTTGAGTTATCATCATTTGACTTTACAAAGTAAGGAGAGGGTAAACATTCTTTTCTCCAAGGAAAAGAAAAAACCATTCTAATGTCTACAAGGGATTTGCCACTCAGAAACTGCCATGGAGTGGAAGAGATTAAATCCTTAATATCTTTCTGTTAGGACTTGTGCAGGGGTGTACTGTTACTGTTTCTGTCAGTTCATAAAGCAAGCTGTACTTTCTTAAGGAGTTGTACAACTTGGCATTTTAATGTGAAAAAGATTCAGAATTGGAAGAGTTCCCAAGCTCTTTGGTTAGAAAACCAAAGCTGTAAGTTAAGCTTATTCTTGTTCATTCATTTGGCAGTTACCTAAATCTCTTATTCTATAAAAAAACAAAAACAAAACTATGGTTGTCCAGTATAAAAGTGGTAAACCACATGTTGCTACTCAGCACTTGAAAATGAAAAATTAGATTTTTTCAGTTCAGTTCAGTCACTCAGTCATGTCCGACTCTGCAACCCTATGAATCGTAGCACGCCAAGCCTCCCTGTCCATCACCAGATCCCAGAGTTCACTCAGACTCACATCCATCGAGTCAGTGATGCCATCCAGCCATCTCATCCTCTGTCGTCCCCTTCTCCTCCTGCCCCCAATCCCTCCCTAAGTAAAAACTGATACTCAATGTGTCATTAAAAACTGATACTCAGTTCACTTGTTATACTTCTTATGTGTTTTTGGAATAACTGGGATATGTGAATCTACTTTTTCATCTCTATGTTTTGTGAAGTCTAAATATAGTTAGATATTAGAAATATCAACAGAATCAAGTATCAGTTTCTAACTACACAATTAATAAAAATTAAATAATAATAAAATTAGCCACCACTAAAGACCCTGCGTGCCACAGCTAAGACTGTGCACAGCCAAATAAAGTAAATATTTTTTAAATAAATAAATATAGTTAGATATTTCTATTGAAACTTTAGCAGTTGAATTGAGATGTACTATAAGTATAAAATGGGCTTTCCTAGTAGTTCAGTGGTAAAGACACAGGTTCGATTCCCGGATTGGTAAGATCCCCTGGAGAAGGAAATGCAACCCACTCCAGTATTCTTTGCTGGGAAATCCCATGGACAGAGGAGCCTGGCAGGCTTCAGTTCATGGAATCGCAAAAGACTACTTAAGGACACTATTGGCCCCTAAACAACAATATAAGTATAAAATATAAGCAAATTTTGAAGACTCAGTACCAAAGATATAAAATATCTTGCTAATAATTTTATACTAATGGCATGTTGAAATATACTTTTGATATTTTGGGTAAAGTGAAATGTGTTATTAAAACTTTGACTTTTTTATATGGCTATCAGAAAAGATGAAACTATGTGCATGGCTTGCATTATATCTTTATGGGCAGCACTGATAAAAGCATCCTTTTCTTGGAAATTGATGTAAATTTCTTGACTTGAATTTCTTGGAGAAACAGTTCTGAAATTTTAAATTAATTATAGAATTCACAAAACAATGGTGAATTACATACAAGTTTGTATAAAACTCCTACATGATAGGCCTTCAAGAAAGGCCTATTTCATTTTCTTGACCTTCCTCGAAAATGCCATCAGCTGGAAAATTAAACGTGACAGGCCATCCGCCGTGTTAGAAATATATAAAATACATTTTGTTCAAGATGTCTATGACTCCTCTTCCATCTGTAGATGGAAAAGATAGATATTCTGGTTTTGGCCATTATCTCACAAAGACTGGTGAGTATAAAAAGATATGTAAAAAACACATCTTACTGAGAATAAAGGCGATGGGTAGATTAGAATCAGTTTGTACTATGTCAGTTTTTCTTCATGTCTTTGCATTTGTGCTATTTTTTGTTTTGGGGATTTAGGTGTAAGTTGATATCTCTTTTTAAGAGTCTGTTTTTCTTCGGAGACAGTATAATTAAATACTCAAAATGTATTATTTAACATTATAAAAGAAGACCTGTTATTTTCACTGAACTTGTTAGCAAAAGTCTAATCTATTGGGCTAAATTAACCATTGAAACCTGAAATATTTTAAGATTTGAAGAAATGTTTCCTTCATTGGCTAGATAAATCACCTACGAAACATTTACTAGACTTAATGAAATGTTTAAAATAGAAATTAATCTTCTGGAACCCTTAATCTTTCCTGATAACTAAAAATCAAAACTGGCTATGATATTTGTGGTACTTAAAGCTGATTGTCACTGTTCTTTGATTTTTAAATAGAAGGAACCTCAGAAGAATGATAAAGATTTGAAGATGTTGGAAAAAGAGGTGAGCAATACGTTTAAGTTACTGAAAAACGTAGAGTCAAGAGACAAGGATTCTGTTGCTGTTTGAGGAGTCAGATAATGAAACATATGTACCATTCAGACTGGTACCCACAGGGTAACCAATCGTTGGCTTGGATACCATATTGTAGACCTTGATTGTCAATGTAGTATACAATTAGCATACTAAGGGAGGGATATAAGATCATCTATGTCATGAAAAACTGATAAGTAAAACTCAGTATTTTAGTTTGTATGTGGATCAAATATTTACCTTTCCTCATAGTATACACTATTCCTACATGCTAATCTCTGTGTTAAGACAGTAACTACCTAGAGAATTGCTTGGTAAGAATGAAATCCTAGCAGGTTAGTTGAATTGCAAAGGAGTTGTGCTAGTTTAATGCATCTCTGCACTAAAGTATATCCTTTCTCAAGGACAAAATGACCAACTGCGTGTGTACTGTCTGATACGGTAGCCATTCACCACACGTGACTAAATAAAATTAAGAATTCAGTTCCACTAGTCGCACTTCACCTGCTCAGTAGGCACTTGTGGAGAGTGGCTACCACACTGAACGGTGCATTTCTACCGTAGAAGAAATCTTTTTTGAGCAAAACTAACCTAAAAAACCTGCTTACTTTTTTTTTCTTTTAATGTGTACATATATGTGTGTGTATGTATGTGGATGAGTATAATTTCTTTAAAATGTTGTGTTAGTTTCTTCTGTACAACAGAGTGAATCAGGTATATGTATACACATGTCCCCTCCCTCTTGAGGTTCCCTCCCATCCCACCTCTTTAGGTCATCACAGAGCACTGAGCTGAACTCTCTGCTATACAGCAGCTTCACGTTAGCTATTTATAAAACTGTCTACTTCTCTAAGCAGGGCAAGACAGGTCACTGCTAGCTTTGCTTTTCTGGCAGTCTTTTTTCTACATTTCCACTACTGACCAGCTCTTTGGTAGACACATTAAACCTTCCATTAATTACAGTTAAATGTTGGCTTTCAGTTCAGTTCACTTCAGTCGCTCAGTCGTGTCTGACTCTGCAACCCCATGAGTCTCAGCATGCCAAGCCTCCCTGTCCATCACCATCTCCCGGAGTTCATTCAAACTCAAGTCCATCGAGTCGGTGATGCCATCCAGCCATCTCATCCTCTGTTGTCCCCTTTTCCTCCNTTTCCCAGCAATCTTGATTCCAGCTTGTGCTTCTTCCAGCCCAGCATTTCTCATGATGTACTCTGTATATAAGTTAAATAAGCAGGATGACAATATACAACCTTGACATACTCCTTTTCCTATTTGGAAACAGTCTGTTGTTCCATGTCCAGTTCTAACTGTTGCTTCCTGACCTGCATACAGATTTCTCAAGAGGCAGGTCAGGTGTTCTGGTATTCCCATCTCTTTCAGAATTTTCCACAGTTTGTTGTGATCCACACAGTCAAAGGCTTTGGTATAGTCAATAAAGCAGAAATAGATGTTTTTCTGGAACTCTCTTGCTTTTTCCATGATCCAACGAATGTTGGCAATTTGATCTCTGATTCCTCTGCCTTTTGTAAAACCAGCTTGAACTTCTGGAAGTTCACGGTTCACGTATTGCCAAAGCCTGGCTTGCAGAATTTTGAGCATTACTTTTCATTCCAATTCCTAAGAAATGTTGGCTTAGGCCAGGAATATGTTAAGGTAACTTTGAAAATCTCTGCCCTTGTTTCTCTGATCCTTTTTTGTATCTATTTTAATAACATTAGCTATCATTTTATTGAGGACGCACACCTGTGATGTAGGAGTAAATACTTAGAGATTTAATAACTAATGTCTCTGGAGATAGCTAATGAGGGAGTGGCAGTTCCAGAGTTAGAATTAGTCATTTTTATCAGTTACTTAATCTTTTAGAATAAAAATTTTTTACAAATACTGCTGTATATTATTTAACCCCCCCCCAAGTATTTGTTGTTTGTTTGGCTAATTTGAATTAAATATCAGTATTTAATTGAAAAGTAAAATTTCATGGAAAACAAACTCAGATTTCTGACTAATGTTGCAGAATAAAAAGATCTGACAGGACAATTTTTGCATTCCCCTCCAGGGCAACAATCTACTAGGCTTGTGCAGGGTTGCCTTCTTTTTTTTTTAATTATATTTTTTAATTGACGTATAATTGACTTAATGTTGTACAAATCTCCGCAGTACAGCAAAGTGACTCAGTTTTACACATATAAACGTTTTGGGGGGTTTTTTTCACATTTTTTTTTTTAAATATTCTTTTCCATTGTGGTTTATCCCAGGAGATCATACAGTTCCCTGTGCTATACAATAGGATATTGTTGCTTATCCATTCTAAAAGTAATAGATTGCATCTACCTGGGTTGCCTTCTTTAGATGTCGCATTTGCTGTCAGTCCTCACCTGGCTTTTTTATATCGTCTACTTGGTCATGTAGGCATTTGAGTTTACAAACCCTTCTTTATACTTCTTTAACTGAAAAAAGTGTGATGTAGATAGTCTTAAATGTTCTTTTTTCTGCTTTATAGTACTATGCTATGAACATTGATTCTAAACCAATAATGTAAGAATAAAGAATCTTACAGTTGGGAATCTTAAACCTCGTTCAGTTCCTAGCATCTAGTTCACAGCCATATATGTAAATGGTGCTTGATATATTTTTAGTTAGGTATTATTGGCTTAGAATACTGAGATAAGTTTGAATACAAAGCCAGTAAGAGTAGAGAATGCTTTTTATGTGACTTAATATAGCTGTTCCCACTCTAGTACTCTTGCCTGGAAAATCCCATGGGTGGAGGAGCCTGGTAGGCTGCAGTCCATGGGATCGCTAAGAGTCGGACACGACTGAGCGACTTCACTTTCACTTTTCACTTTCACGCATTGGAGAAGGGAATGGCAACCCACTCCAGTGTTTTTGCCTGGAAAATCCCAGGGACGGGGGAGCCAGGTGGGCTGCTGTCTATGGGGCACACAGAGTCGGACACGACTGAAGTGACTTAGCAGCATCAGCAGCAGTATAGCTGTGCTTTCTTGATACTTTTATACCGAGCGTAAAGTCTATTTTGAAGTGAAGTGAAAGTGTCTGACTCTTTGCGACCCCATGGACTTTACAGTCCATGGAATTTTCTAGGCCAGAATACTGGAGTGGGTAGCTTTTCCCTTCTCCAGGGAATCTTCCCAACCCAGGGATCAAACCCAGGTCTCCCGCGTTGCGGGTGGATTCTTTACCAGCTGAGCCACAAGGGAAACCCAGGAATACTAAAGTGAGTAGACTGTCCCTTCACCATCGGATCTTCCTGACCCAGGAATCAAACCGGGGTCTCCTGCAGTTGCAGGGTGATTCTTTCCCAGCTAAGCTATCAGAGAAGCCATAAAGTCTACTGTGGTAAATGTTTTATATGCACTAGAAAAGAATGTAAATGCACTTGTTGGTTATAGTGATCCATATACATCACTTAGTTCAAGTCATTTAATAGTTTTCTTCAGATCTTTTCTTTGTACTGATGTTTTTGTGTGTTTATTAGTTCTGAGAAATTTTTAGACTTCCAGCTCTGTGGATTAATCTCTTTTTAATTCTGTCAGTTTTGACTTTGTATATTTGTTACAATATTACTTTGTTGTACATGAAAAATTTAAGATTATGTCTTCTCTTGAAATAACCTTTTGACCATAAAATTTCTTTGTTACTAGTAATAATGTTTGCCTTAAGTCTGTTTTGTATAGTATTAACATAGCCATGCCAGCTTTCATTTATCTAATGTTTACCTAATGGTAAACCTTTTCTATTACCTTTATTGTCAGTCTGCTGCTGCTGCTTCTAAGTCACTTCAGTCGTGTCCAACTCTGTGTGACCCCATAGATGGCAACCCACCAGGCTCCCCCATCCCTGGGATTCTCCAGGAAAGAATACTGGAGTGGGTTGCCATTTCCTTCTCCAATGCATGAAAGTGAAAAGTGAAAGTGAAGTCCCTCAGTCGTGTCCGACTCTTTGCGACCCCATGGACTGTAGCCTACCAGGTTCTTCCGTCCATGGGATTGTCAGTCTATCAGTCCTTATATTTAAGTACATATTTTATAAACTTCTGAGATCATTTCCTTCAGCCTGAATACTTTTCTTTAATATTTCTTGTTGTGCAGTTTTACTGTTGACAAATACTCTCGGCTCTTTTTTGTTTTCTCCCCCTCTGAAAAATGTCTGTATGTCACCTTCATATTTAAAGGCTATTTTCATTGGGAGTAGAATTTTATATTGGAAGATTTTCCCATTATATTTTAAACATTTCATTATCTTCTGGCTTCCACATTTCCTGTTGACAAATATGTTTTTTTTATTTTGGTTTTGGTTTTTGCCCATTAATTGCATCAGGTATCATGGCTTGCTAATGCCTACCACACCCTACCCAGAAGCCCTGTTCTGTTTTCCCAGAAATAAAGGTATTTAGCATTTTAAGCTGTAATTTGAATTCGTATAATTAGAACTAGAGAAAAGAAGAACTTTTATAGGTAGCAATGCCTTAAAAGTAAATAAACAGTATAATTATACCTAGAAGTTTATGGCAATTTGGATTCTCAGTTCTTAAAATGCTTACAGATTTTCAAGATGTGTCATAAAGTAAATATGATTGCTCAAACAGCTAAGACTATTGAAGAACATCATATCACAATCAGAAGTTTTTCTAGAACTTTAATGTTTTGATTATCATTAGCATCTAGTACTGGAGGAGAGCATGGAAACTCCCTCCAGTATTCTTGCTTGGAGAATCCCCATGGACACAGCAGCCTGGCGGGCTACTGTCCATGGGGTCACAAAGAGTTGTACACAGCTGAGTGACTAAGCACAGCACAGGACAGCATCTCGTAACTGTATTGGCAGTAATACGTGAGTTATTCGTTTCATCTCCTTGTTCCTGTCCAGATCCGCATTCTTGTGCAGGAGCGTGGAGCTCAGGATAGGCGGATCCAGGACCTGGAAGCTGAGTTGGAGAAGATGGAAGCAAAGCTAAACGCTGCCGTCAGGGAAAAAACATCTCTCTCTGCAAGTAATGCTTCGCTGGAAAAACAGCTTATTGAATTAACCAAGACTAATGAGCTCCTAAAATCTAAGGTATTTGAACCTCATAATCTTTACAATTGAATAAAAAACAATTGTTTTTTTCCTCATAGAGCATTTTGGGAATTTGAGGCCTAGTTTCACTTAACTTCAATAAATGTACTTTAAATATTAAGGCACTCCCAATAGGAATTATTACTGCATCTTGTTTATTATGGTACATGGCACATAAGAGAATATAAACAATCATTTACTTTTTGTTTTAACATCTGACATTTTCACACCCTCCTTCAAAGTCACTCCCAATTAGTAAGACCACGAATAATGTTTTAGAATTTACATCTAGAAGTATCTTTAAAGATCTTCCTCTGCAATAAATAATAGCATGATAGCAGGCCTCTGTCTTAAATCTCTTTGGGAATGCAGTAGAAAATGAATAAATATGTGGACTAAATATGCTCAGATAAATTGTGTTTATCAATATTAATAAACTAATAGATCTTAAAGGACTTAATATGGCCATCCTGCTTTTTATAGAAGTGGATGGAAGCTGTAAATCACCGTTCAGCTTAATAAGAATCTAGTATTCAGGGCCTGTAACATGCTAGGCTGTTTGCTTACAAAGGGAGTAAGGACACATAAGAATTAAGCACGGGCAAGCCAGCAGATTCCTGAGCTTCACTTAGGGAGATTATCATTTATTAGGTCTGTGATGGACTCTATAGTCTGCATGTTTCAAAGTGGACAAGACAATGCAAATGCAGTTTGTTAAACAAACACACTTGAATTAACCAATTTTTACAGACAAAACTCTGCAAAAATCTTGTTTTAGAGCCACACAGTAGACTTCCCAGCATATACAGATAAATAATCACTGAAGCTCATTTCAAAAGTAGACCAGAAAGTCACATGAAGGAAAAGGAGGGACAAGAATAGAAATAGTATAAAGCTAGTAATCCCAGTGTGGGTTAAGGATACTTGTCTCTACCAAAGTATGTTGTAAGCAAATAGTAGTCCCTATAATAGAATACTCAATACTTAAGTGATTTTTACACAACTTTAGTAAAAAAATATTTCTCAATTTTTTATGTGTTTGCTATACTCAGTTTTCTGAAGATAATAACCAGAAGAATTTGAGAATTCTAAGCCTTGAGTTGATGAAACTGAGAAACAAAAGAGAAACCAAGATGAGGGTGAGTAATACCTTAGGTAAGTTTTCTGGAACTGGGGATCTGAACAAGTTCTCATTCCCTAAAACAGATATTTCTGTTGTGTAGAGCATGTTGGCTAAACAAGAAGGCATGGAGGTGAAGCTGCAGCTCACCCAGAAGAACCTCGTGGAGTCTCAGGAGAAAATAGTGCAACTTGAGGGGAAACTGTGAGTGACTAAAAGAAAAGAGGTTACATTGTGTAACGAGTTTTGTATTTGGCTTTCTTGGCTAGTTATTAGTCCATACTCATCTCATTGCCTGCCTCCACTTGCCCTATTTCTCTTCCTAAGTAACAGCTGAACCCTAATCGCTCCCCAACATTTTATGCTGAAAAGAAATATGAATGTATTATGTTTGTACATCTTCTGTATCAGTGTTGAGGAGAGGCATATAATCTTATGGAGGTTGTAACAAGACCGAAACTGAGAAGTACTGATACAGGAAGCTATGATTAATTTATAGTCCTAGACTTCTTTTAATTACTAAACTGTACAGAGAACATGCACAGATTGTAAGTATTCATTTTAATGACTTGACAGTTGTGTGCTTCTGTGTAACCACCACCCAAACAAGATAGAGAACACTGTCATTCCCTCAGCAAGTCCCCTCATGCTCCTTCCTGCTCCCTGTTCCTCCCCGCAGCTACCCCCCACCCCTGCAACCCCTTTCTGACTTCCATCATCGTAAGTTAATTTGACCTTTTTGGGGACATTTAGCATCACATGCGTGCATATATGTGTATATGTAGCTTTTTTTTTTTTTTTTTCTGGACATGCTGCACATCTTGCAGGCTCTTAGTTCCCTGACCCGGGCTCAAACCCATGAGCTTTGCGTTGAAAGTGCAGAGTCAAGATTCATCCATATTGTTGTGTGTATTATATATTTCTTTCATTTCTGAGTAATATTCCACTATACAAATATACCTCCATTTGTTCATTACTCTCCTATTGATAAG
Source organism: Neotragus moschatus (assembly GCA_006410615.1). Lineage (NCBI taxonomy): Eukaryota > Metazoa > Chordata > Mammalia > Artiodactyla > Bovidae > Neotragus > Neotragus moschatus. Next base: position 590,828 of record SJYA01001067.1, on the reverse strand, counting down.
TACCTGGGTTTCCAATTTTTGACTATTGTCAAAAAGACTACTATATTTACCTTTTTGTAGACATAGGTTTTTGTTTCTCTGAGTAAATATCTAGGAGTGGAATCTCAAGGTCATAGTGTTGTGTACGTATAATATTTTCTATGTTCTTTGTTTTGTTGTTTATTTATATATTTGGCTGTGCCATGTCTTAGTTGCAGCATGCGGGATCTTTAGTTGTGACCTGTGGGATCTAACCTGGGCCATGGATTGAATCTGGGCCTTCTTTATTGGGAGCATGGAGTCTTAGCCACTGGCTCACCAGGGAAGTCCCCATGTAATGCTTTTTTAAAAGCTAAAGTGTTTATACAATTTTACACTCCCACTTCACAATTCATGATGGTTCCATTCATTCCATATCCTAACCAATATTTGTCCTAGAGGCAGGCATGGCAACCTACTCTAGTATTCTTGCCTGGAGAATCCCATGGACAGAGCCTGGTGAGTTATAGTCCATAGGGTTGCAAAGAGTCAGACATGACTGAATCGACTTAACGGTCATATACACACTGATACTTGGTATTATCAGCCTGTCTGATTTCAGCCTTTCTAGTAGACGTAAAGTAGTATATCATCTATGTTTTCAATTTGTTGCTGTTAATGTCAAACATCTTTTTTATGTGCTTATTGACCATTCATATACATCCTTTCGTAAGATATTTACTAAAGTCCCTTGCTCCTTTCTCAATAAGTAACTGAATAAAAGGCAGCCTGGAAGAAAGGCTTTGAAGCACACAAAATTCTATTTTGTATGTGCGGTGGGTGGGGATTCTAAGAAAGCTCCAGGAAAGATGATTTCTAATACACTCAGAGTGTTACAGATCTGTAACTGTATACAGACTCTCATCATCATAATCCTTTTGTCAAAATATATTTGGAAAGCTTTCTCACTTAAAAAAAAAAAACAACAAACTTGAGCCTCTTACTTGCATAAATTGTCAACATGAGAGGTCACACAAATTAATGGTTAGGAGTTTAGAACCTAGAGTCAGCCTGCCTGAGAGAACTGTGTCTGGCACAGAGTAAGCATCTCTGTAGAGTAAGCTTACTCTGCACCAGAATAATGCTTACCCTGTACCAGAGATGCTTACTCTGGTACAAAGTGTGATTATTGTGTATATTAATGTATGCATTTTTTTTTAGTGTTTCAATAGAGAAGGAAAAGATTGATGAAAAATCTGAAACAGAAAAGCTCTTAGAATACATTGAAGAAATAAGGTAATATGAAGAGTAGATTTTGGACTTTGTTTTATTGAAGTGCGATGAATGCATCATTTTCATCTCTTCATTTAATGTTTCCTCTGCTTAAATAGATGTGCTCTTCAACATAATTTGTTTTAATGCAGTTGTGCATCAGATCAAGTGGAAAACTACAAGCTAGATATTGCCCAGTTAGAGGGAAATCTGAAAGAGAAGGATCATGAAGTTTTAAGCCTTAAGCAGTCTCTTGAAGAAAATATTACTATATTATCTAAACAAATAGAAGACATGAAGTCTAAATGCCAGATGCTTGAAGAAGAAAAAGGTATTCTACTGTTTATAGCACTATTTTCTTTAGATAAATACTACCTATGATAGTTTTTAAAAGTACTGATATGATATAGCAACTTTAAATAATTACGTAAACAACACTGAAAATTTTGTTTTATGCATGGGAATTTTTATCTTTTATGCTATTTGTTATCTATTTATTTGAATATATTGCTTGTCTTGATTGAAATATACGCAGTTGACCTCCTCATTGGGTAGCCATTTAAAATTGGTAGACACATAGAGCTAAGTTTGAGGATTTTATTATATAACATATGTACTGTTTTACATGTAGTAATGACAGGAACTTCAGAATTTTTTTTCCCTCTTTGGAAATACTTGACCTCTGTGTGTGTGTGTGTGTGTGTGTGTGTGTGTGTGTGTATGTGTTAGTCACTCAGTCATGTCTGACTCTTTGTGACCCCATGGACTATAGCTCACCAGGCTCCTCTGTCCATGGAATTCTCCAAGCAAGAATATTGGAGTGGATTGCCATTCCCTTCTTCAGGGGACCTTCCCAACCCAGGGATTGAACCTGGGTCTCCTGCATTGTGGGCAGATTCTTTATGCTCTGAACCACCATGGAAATCTGGGTTTTTCAAAGGTAATATTAGTATCTAATTACAGCATTGTTAATATTTTTCCTTTTCTAGAAGACCTCATCAATAGGAACAGAGAACTGGACGAAAATCTAAATTCTGAGATACAAAGCTTAAAAGAGAGGTCTATTCTTGAAAAACAAGAACATGAAGAGCTACAACAAAAAGTATTGCAAATGGATTCACTTCTGCAACAAGAGAAGGTAATTTACAATATTAAAAAAGCCTAGTGCTTCTTTTATGTCATACATTTCCCTGTGTATCAGAAAACCTTTAAATTGTATATATCTTTGGATCCAACAGTTCTACGTTTAGATTCTTATCCTGAGGAAGTCATCATGTCTTTGCTGCATATTTAACTGATGTCACCACAGTTATTCGTGATTTGAAAAATTTAGGCAACAGTTGAAACAATATAGGGAAATTGTTTTAATTTTTTTTTTCAGCACATTCTTGTGTTAGATTACCACATAGGCATTTATAGTTCTGTGGTAAAAGAGTGTCTAATTAGACAAAAAAACAAAATGTAACTATTTGAAATCCAGATTACATAAAGAACATTTTACATATCAATGAGAAACACAGGAAGTTCATTAGAAAATCGTCATAATAACCCTGGTGACCAGTGGTTAACACTCCGAGCTACCCCTGCAGGGGTCACAGGTATGATCCCTGGTCGGGGAATGGAGATCTTGCATGGCTCTCAGTGCTGCCAAAAAAATTTTTTTAGTTAAACAGAAAAGTTTTTTTAATGAGCATAGGATCGATATAGATATTTCTTAGCAGTAGAAATTCAGATAGCTTGTCAAGTGAGAAGATGCTGTACTTGTCATAATAATCAAAGAAATGTTTTGGTGTTTTTTTCCACTTCCAAGACTGGCACAAGTTAAAATGTTTGGTAATATATACTGGTAAGAATTAGTGAAGCAAGCAAGTACTCATGTGAACTAATGTGCAATATTATGTTGTTGGCAATCTGCAGTGACAAAGGAATTAGGTAGATCTGTATATACTGACTTGAAAAGACCTCAACAACTATTTTTATGATATTTTAAATGACCTTTTTATGCACAGTGTATTTAATTTATGTTTTAAAGGAATGTAAATATATAGCAAAAGACCATAAGGCTTTTAATGCAAAACTTAGTGGTTATTTTGATTGGAATGGGGAGTAGTCAAAGGCAATTTTTCCTTTATTCGTAATGTTAGAATTTTTTTGCAATGGTGATTTACTTGTATTTATTTATTCTTATTTACTTATATAACATTAAAATATTTCTATATAACATTGAAATCATAATACTCTTTATATAGTATCATATGAGAAAAATATATGATAAAAGCCAGTTGTAGAATATAATTTTTGTTGTCTAAGAAGTGTGTGTTGCGTAGGAAAAAGGCTGAAATAACATTTACCCCAATCTTAACAAAGGGTAGGATATAATCCATGACAGAATGAATATGAATCTCTCAAGCTTCTCAGAGGCTCTCAAGTTTAGTGTCCATACTTCATTAGTTGTACTTCTCTTTTGTCCTTAGTAAAATCTGACAAATTATTAAATTTAATTATTTATTAAATTGTCAAAACCTTTCAGATGATTTTGCTGGCTTTCTATCAATATGCAGGAATTATCTTCTGGTCTTCAGCAGAAGCTCTGTTCTTTTCAAGAAGAAATGATTAAAGAGAGAACTCTCTTTGAGGGAGAATTAAAGCAGGCCTTGGATGAGCTGGATAAATTACAGCAAAAGGAGGAACAAGCTGAAAACCTGCTTAAGCAACTGGAAGAGGAAGCAGAATCTAGAGCTGCAGAACTAAAACGCCTCGAAGAAAAGCTGAAAGGGTTCGTATTAATTAGGACTTCATGTTTATAATTAAAAGTTATTAGCTAGTACATTCTCTTGGGATTCCCACACCAGTCATGTGAGTGGTGAGGTTGGAATTATTTTACAAATAAGGAATTTTTTTTTTTTTTTTTTGGTGTGCTGGGTCTTCATTGCTGCATGCAAGCTTTCTCTAGTTATGGTGAGCAGGGGCTACCTTCATGGGCTCTAGAACACCCAGGCTTCAGTAGTTATAACACATGGGCTCAGTAGCTGCCAGGCACACTCCGGAGTGTAGGCTCAGTTCTTGTGGCGCACAGGCTTAGTTGCCCTGCGGCATGTAAAATCTTCCCAGACCAGGGACTGAACCCATGGTCTCCTACATTAGCAGGCAGATTCTTAACCACTGGACCACCAGGGAAGTCCACAAATAAGAAAGAGACACAGAGAGGTAAAGTACATGCGCGGGAAGTACAGATAAACACATATGACAGCCCAAGTGAGAAGCCATGCCCTTTTCTTACTCAAAGTTCAAAGAGGGAGCCACAAACACTTCAGAAATAACAATCAAAAACCAGAATGGGGAAGAAACAATCAGAACTGGGGGAAGTCCAAAAATAAAAAAATGTATCATTAAAAGTAGAAAGCCTGAAATCCAGTGCCTTTTTTTTTCTTTGTTTAATTTCATATTGTTTTCTCATTATATGCTCTTCATCACATTTATTTACAGTATCCAAGTTGATTCTTGAGTTCAAATTATAAACAAATATTTCAGTTCTTGGGATCTCAGCAGTAAACATTTTCTAGCAAGGAACTAGATATAACCTTACAGAATCATCACATATCACAGCTATGTATCTCTCATTAGGTGCTTTTTTATTAATCCCTCTTCTATTTTCTTTTAGTGCTTAGTGATTTTAAAAAACACCAAATTTTTTTATATATGCCTGCATTTTGGGGAACAGTACCAAAGTGTAATTAGGGGGACTCTTTTATCCTGCAGCCAGCCTCAGGGAACAGGTACATTAAGAAACTTGAGTGGATGATGTCAATTTCAGAAAGAAAAATGAGATAATCATTTATTCTAACCCAAAGAACTCAGTTCAAAGGTCAGGAGATAAAGATTTTATTACTAGATCTATTAGTTAAATTTATGATTCTGAGCAAGACTGTCTTAATTTCTTTTGTTTTGTGTTTCATTAGATAGAAAACAAAGGAGTTTTATGAGATTATTTGTAAGGTCCTTTCCAGTGTGGAAATTTCAGGATTAAGAGAAAAACTTAGAAGTTGACAGGATTCCTCTAGGGAGCAGGAAAAAGTATTTTTATTTTAAATCCTTTAGTAGTAGTTAATTGCTTTTAGCTGTGGTGTGTATTTTTAAAACCCTATGCTCATTCCAGAATGAATTTGAACAATTGTGTATCTTGTTTCAGTGTCCAACTTAGCCTTTAAGCAAATAATGCTCCTTACAGTTTTAGTTCTATGTGTTCTTTAAAATACCTCTTATAAGCTCATATGCCTGTCAAAGTTTATCACCATTGTAGAAATATATAATATTCATATATTTAAAATCTGTATAGATTTGTAGTCTATAGTTATAAAGATGACTTAAAAGCCATTCTGTCTAGGCAAAATAGCCTCCTAAATAAGTTGTTGAATCTTTAAATAATTAGTAATTTATTTTGTGGGTTATTGGTATAGTCACAATAAATCTACATAGTCTTGTAATTATTTTTTCAAAAGACCTCTTAAAATGAAGTTACCTTAACTGTACCTAGTGTTCCCTAAATATCTTAACTCAAAGAATTAACTTTTATTCAACCCTACTGCTTCTTAACTTATAATCCTTCACGTTCTTCAGTCTTGGATGGTGCCAAGATTCTGTCTTAGTCTTTTTAATCTTCTTTCTTCCCCAAAAGTGTTTAAACTACCTACATAAGTACATATGGTATGAAAATAAAAGTAAGTAAATTAGGATGAAAACAAAAGTAAAATAAGAGTGGGAAAGATAAAATGAAGCTGCATGTAAATAAACATGCTAGCAGATATAGATCATAAATGTAGGTCTGAGCTGTCCAGTGTGGAATATATGATTCACAGTGTCAAAGGTACATCCTAGTCTCTTTCTTAAGCTAATGGTATACTAAGTGGTATATTAAATTAAGATGCAGTTAGCATCTTATCTTTTAACCATTCCTTTCTCTTAGGAAAGAAACCGAACTGGATGAAAGCAATGCTGCTCATACTCAGGCCATCTTGCTTTTGCAAGAAAAACATAACACTACAGTGCAGAACCTGGAAGATGTTACTGCTCAATTTGAAAGGTATTTTTATGGAGAGGATGCTTTCTCAGACATACATGAGCAGGCAAGGGGTGTTCACCTAGGGACATCTGTCAGCAAAACTACATGAATAAAACAATTGTTATTACTTTAAATTCCACAATGCCCATGGAAATGGGCATTTCACGTTACCTGTAGTCTTAGAATATATAGTAATTTCCCTCTCCCAGTACCCACTTCAGATTTCATACACATCTGTCTGACTCTCCTGATGTCTTTCCTCACGAAGAATCCAAATGCTTTTATTTTCTCTTCCTGGAACCTGTAAATGTACCTGTATCTATGCTCACCCTATCTTCTTCCCACCTATTACAGGTGAGGTATCTCATTCCTTAACCTTTAGTGACCTCTTCCATCATTCATCCCTTATCTCTTAACTTTCAACCTTTCTTCTAGAATTTTTCCAGTCAGTATTAGAACATGTTAATGTGCCTTCGTCTTGAAAACACATCTTTTTAAATCTCCCTTCCCCCCCCACTTCTTTCTGCACCTTTCATTCCCAATACCGTTCTTACCCCAATCCTCCTTATGTTTATAGCCCATCTTTTTTTCTTTATTTTATTGAAGTGTAATTGATTTACAGTGGTTAACTTCTACTGTACATATAAATATACTCCTTTACATATTCTTTTCCATTATGGTTTATGTCAAGATATTGAATATAGTTGCCTATACTATATGGTAGGACTTTGTTTTTTATTCATCCTGTATATATGGTTTCCCTCGTGGCTCAGAGGTTAAAGCATCTGCCTGCAGCGTGGTAGACCTAGGTTTGATCCCTGGGTCAGGAAGATCCCCTGGAGAAGGAAACAGCAACCCACTCCAGTATTCTTGCCTAGAGAATCCCATGGATGCAGGAGCCTGGTGGGCTACAATCCACAGGGTCGCAAAGAGTCAGACATCACTGAGTGACTTCACATATATAGTAGTTTATAGTTTATAATATAATCTCATAGCCCATCTTCTTGATAGATATTATAATGTATTTCCTATCCAGTCTACTTATTTTCCCTTTTTTAAAAAAAGTTTATTTTGGAGGACATTACAAATTACAAAGGATAATACAACAAACACTAGTACATCACACAGTCTCACACTGAGTGTATTAATGTTAACATTTTTACTTACTCTATTTATATAATTTTGGGTGGAGGGCTCTTCATCTATTTTAGTATAATCAATAAAAAGATCCAATGTGTACAGAAATCCTAAATCATAAAGGTAAATGTAACATGCATGAGCTTAAGAGAAGACAACCTATAAACCAAGAGAGTTTCAACAGCTTGCTACCTATATGAATCCTCCAGTGTGCCATCTTCATTCCTCCCCACAACAGGTAACACCATCTCAAAATCTACATCCGTTACTTCCTTGCTTTTCTCCTGTGTATAATTTTATAATGTATGTCCATATGAATAATACCTAATTTTTCTCTTTCCAGAACTTCACCAAAAATGTCCCAGTATTATATGCCATATCCTGGGACTTGCCTTTTCACTCTGCATTATGTGTGTTTTTAGGGTTGAATCTCAATATTGCCTGAGGCTATAGTCTGTTCATGGTCACTGCTATAGAATTGTTCTTCAGTCATTTAGTCGTGTCCAGCTCTTTGCAACCTCATGGACTGCAGCACGCCAGCCTTCCCTGTCCTTCACTATCTCTGGGAGTTTGCTCAAACTCATGTCCATGGAGTCGATGATGCCATCCAACCATCTCATCCTCTGTTAAAGAATATTTGATCTTATCAGTTTACCACTATTTATCCATTCTCACTTTGGGCTTTTGGGTTGTTTCCCATTTCTTTCATTTTATTAACAGTACTGTGAATATTCTTGTGGTCTCCTCTTACATACCTGTAAAAATTACTCTAAAGTCATATTTAAGTGAATGTTCAGCTTTAAAATTTAATTCCAAATCATTTTACAAAGGGGAGGTGAAAATATACACTCCCACTAGTGATGTATGAGTTCCCATTGATCTGCGTCCCCTCTGAAGCTTGTTAGACTTCATAAATTTTGCCAGTATACTGAATGTAAAAGGACCTCTTCTTGTGGATAATTCATTTTTCCTTTTCTGTAAAAAGCTTATATATGACTTTTATTCATTTCTCTAGAGGATTATCTTTTCTTCGTTGATTTGTAGGGTTTTTATCAGCAATATGGGTATCCTACAGATATCTTACAGAGTGTGGCTTATCTTTTCATTTTCTTTATGGTTTCCTGCGATGAAGGCAATGGCACCCCACTCCAGTACTCCTGCCTGGAAAATCACATGGACGTAGGAGCCCGGAAGGCTGCGGTCCATGGGGTCGCTGAGGGTCAGACACTACTGAGAGACTTCACTTTCACGCATTAGAGAAGGAAATGGCAACCCACTCCAGTGTTCTTGCCTGGAGGATCCCAGGGACGGGGGAGCCTGGTGGCCTGCCATCTGTGGGGTTGCACAGAGTCAGACACGACTGAAGTGACTTAACAGCGATGAATGGCAATTCTTGATTTTAGTGTTAAACTTATAGAGTTTAATGTGAACACTTTTGCATACAAAAACTTCTTTCTATCCCGAGAACCTAAAGATATTCACCTATTTTTTTTTCCTAAGTTTCAAAATTGCACTTTTCATTTTTCCACCTAGAACTGATTTCTGTATGTGTAGTGATAAAGGGATAAAATTCATATTTCTTTTTCCATATGGATAATCAATTACCTACTACCCATTCATTAACTAGTACCTTCTAATCTCAGTGATGTGTTCCTGCATCTGATCTATTTTGACATACATATTGTATAAATATGTATGTGTGTGTATGTTTGTGTGTGTATATATATATGTACGTGTGTGTGTGTGTGTGTGTGTGTGTGTGTGTGTGTGTGTGTGTTTTTTGTGTTTTGAATTTTTGGCCATGCTGTGCGACATGTGGAATTTTAGTTCCCCAACCAGGGATCAAACTCATTCCCCCTATAGTGGAAGCACAGACTGGGGAAGTCCCTATATATTTTAATTTTTATATGTCAGCATACATATAATTAATATACATAAGACAAATTTAGACAGCATATTAAAAAGCAGAGACATTACTTTGCCAACAAAGATCCGTGTAGTCAAATCTGTGGTTTTTCCAGTAGTCATGTATGAATATGTGAGCTGGACCATAAGGCTGAGCACTGAAGAATTGATGCTTTTGAACTTTGGTGTTGGAAAAGACTCTTGAGAGTCTCTTGGACTGCAAGGAGATCAAACCAGTCAATCCTGAAGGAAACCAACATTGAATATTCTTTGGAAGAACTGATGCTGAAGCTGAAGCTCCAATACTTTGGCCACCTGATACGAAGAGCCGATTCATTAGAAGAGACTGTGATGTGGGAACGATTGAGGGTAGGAGAAGGAACAACAGAGGACAAGATGATTGCATGGCATCACTGACATGAGTTTGAGCAAGCTCCAGGAAATGGTGAAGGACAGGGAAGCCTGATGTGCTACAGTCCATGGGGTCACAAACAGTTGGACACTACTGAAGAACTGAACAACTATATATATATGTATATATGTATATACGTATATACATATACATATGTTCACAACTCTGGAAAGAAATTTTCCTTCTTGCCACTTTGAAAACTAGTGCCTTTAGTCATTCCATGATGTCAGTCACCATTAGTACTCGAGTAGCATTAAAATTTATTTCTTCAAACCAGACTCCTCCTTTCATCCCCTACTCATATATTCAGCTGCCTACTTGACTTCAAGTAGATCTCTCACCGTTGTCTGGTATTAACCCCACTATAACAACTCTAGATCATCTTTGTCTCCCTCTGTCCCTCTCTTCTCTCATTCTTGTTGATCACAGTCGGTGACATCTCCATCTTCTGAGTTTCTCCTTCCATAAGTCTGGAGTCATCATAATCATCTTCTCTCCCTTTCTCCCAATATTCAGTCTTTTTCTTGAGTTTTTCCATTCTGCCTCCAAAAGAGATCTCACATCTTTCTTTTGCCAACTCCTTGGCCCAAGCCTCCTTCACCTGGGATGAAAAATAATTGTCCCGTGGTTAATCCTCCAGTTCAGCATTCCTGTCCCTCCTCAGTCAGTTCTCTGCATATCTCTGGAATAATTTACACACTGACTTAAGAAACCTTTGAAGTATGTCCTTTATCATTCAGGTAAGCCCACTGTGCCCCACCAGCAAGGACTCATGCCTCTTGTTTCTGCTTCTGCCTCTCTTGTTCTTTTTTTTTTTTTTTTTTTGCCTCTCTTGTTCATTAGACTCCTGTCACACCTCTTTTTTTTTAATGCTTAATATTTTATTTATTTATTTTTGGCTCTGCTGGATTTTTGTTGCTGTGCAGGGTTTTCTCTAGTTGCAGTGAGTGGGGGCTGCTCCCTTAACTACAGCGCGTGGGCTTATCAACGAGGTAGCTTTTCTTGTAGAGCATGGCCTCTAGGGCACTCGAGTTCAGCAGTTAAAAGCACAGGCTCAGTAGTTGTGGCACACAGGCTTAGTTGCTCCACAGCATGTGGGGTCTTCCTCAGACCAGGGATTGAACCCATGTCTCTCCTGCATTGACCAGCGGATTCTTTACCACTGAGCCACCAGGCAAGCCCCAGTCCCGGTTCTTAATGGACTGTGTTCTACCTGCCTCCAAGCACGCACACATCTTTTCCCTCTGAAATCTTTTCCCCAGTTGGCTCGCTAAATCCTCCTTATCCATCACATCTCAACTTAACTGTAAATTCCTCAGAAAAGCCTTTGCTGAATCATGAAGCAAAATGTAGGTTCTCCAGTTTTATCAGCTAACATGCTCTGTAGTTTGTGTTTAAAACACTTAAAGCAAAGTTAATTATGTTGTTATTTTTCCTTTTATTTTGCAACAACCTGAACAGGCATTTCTTCCTCTCACCCACAAGATAATAAAGTATGACTGTAGGTAGAGGGATTGTGTGGGCTTTTGTTTTGAGGTAATTTCCATGTTTGGTAGTTGATTTCTTTTCATCTTTGTTCATAGATTCTGCCCATACTAGGCACTTGACTCTTTTCTTTAAAGGAACTGCGTATGTCATAATAAGTTCATGTTAAGTATTAATTTGACTTCAAAACATTGAATTCTTACTTGTGCACATGTGAAAAGAGATAAGGTTTTGTTTGTTTTACCTAAAAGTGTACAAAATATAAACCAATCAGCTATAGATTTGTTGTGCGTATGTTAGAAAAACCCTTTAACCTTGTTTTTTAAAAAATAAGCTATAAAGCATCAACAGCAAGTGAGCTAGAAGATCTTAAGGTGCAGAAGGAATCACTTAAGGAAAAACTGGCCAAGGCTGAGCAAAGTGCAGAGGATGTCCGAGATCAAATATTGGCAACTGAGAACTCAAATCAAGAATATGCAAGGTATGTAGGAGAAATAAAACCTGTCCACACCTGTGCTCTTAGAACCATTAGGACAGTTGGATGTTGCTGCAAGCCAGCTGCTAAGTGATGCAGAAAACTGTAGTCCCATGGCTTGCTTTGGGTGATCTCCCGTGGTGAATTACGGAATTTACACAGTTTAAAAAGTATAACTCTCAACGGTTCTTTGAGATTCTTTTTTTTTTTTTTAAGGTAATTTAAATGGCTATAACTTTCTTAATGGACTCTTCTCTCTCAAACCCAAGGATGCTTCTAGATCTGCAGACCAAATCAGCACTTAAAGAAGCAGAAATTAAAGAAATTACAGTTTCTTCTCTTAAAAGAATATCTGATTTGCAGAACCAACTCAAGCAACAAAGCGAAGACTTTAAGAAACAACTGGAAGAGGAAGAAGCAAAGTAATCTAGGTTCAAAACTAAAATGCCATGCGTTTCAAGTTATTTTTTCTAGTATACTGTGATTTTTTTAATTTAATTTTCCCTTACAGAAAAGCTGGAAAAGAAAACTCAATAGCAGAATTAACTGAGGAAATGAATAAGTGGCGTCTCCTCTATGAAGAATTATATAATAAAACAAAGCCTTTTCAGGTCTGTCAATTAGGACTTAACTTACTTGTATTTGAGAATTCATATTGTTCCGTGTCATAGTCATGGCAGTGATATGGTTCTTCTGAAAGATCATTTTGCTGTGCATTTACAGTGCCAGTTTAACTTCCTATTACAGAAGGTTTATAATAGATGTTACTACCTTACTATGCATACATTTTTAGTATAGACTTTATAGGCTTAAATATTGCCCCTTAATAAGATTCTTAAAACCTTAGAAGGCTCTCCTGTTATGAACTTTTGATAATATATGTAAATTTATGACACTTATTTTGTTATGATCTTTCTCAGTGTTGCTCTAATTAACACTTAAAGGATAAATACAAATCTGGTTACTTAGAGTCAGAAGACAGTATTGGTTATAATGTGTTCTGGTAATACAGATTAGCCCAGCTAGCAGGTCTTTCATTGTTTCTTTCTTTCTGTTTCACTGATCTTTGAAATGAAAAACAACTTTTTATTTAAAAAAAAAAAAAAGAGACAATTTATGGAGAGCCCTAAAAGTAAGTCAATATAATTATTTTTGTTTTTGCCTTTTTTGTTGTTGTTGTTGAGTTTCTTGTTTAAATATTTATTTACTTATTTGGCTGCACCGGGTCTTAATTGCAGCATGTGGGATCTAGTTCCCCAACCAGGGATCAAACCTGGCCCCCCTGCATTGAGAGCCTGCAGTCTTCTGCAGTCTTAGCCACTGGACCACCAGGGAAGTCCTGTCTTGCCTTTTTACTTTCTTTCACTTTAGTTTTCCTTGTAGTTAATATCAGTCAAGTAAGATTTAATAGTCTTAACTTTACAAAAAAATCTTTTTCAGCTACAACTGGATGCATTTGAAGCAGAGAAACAGGCTTTGTTGAATGAACATGGCGCAGCTCAGGAACAACTAAATAATCTAAGGGATTCATATGCTAAATTATTGGGTCATCAGAATCTAAAGCAAAAAATCAAGCATGTTGTGAAATTGAAAGATGAAAATAGCAGTCTCAAATCGGTTTGTAAAGTCACGTTTACTTTTATTGATATTGGGGTGGGTGGTTTTTATTTTATCATGGTAATACTGACTTCATAAAGTGATTTGGGAAGTGTTTCACCCTTTCTATTTAAGGAATATTTCATGAATTACTGGCATTCTTTACTGAAGGTGTAGTGGAATTCAGTGGTAAAGGCATCTGGACCTAGACTTTTCTCTGTGGATGGTTTTTGATCAATAATTGAATCTCTTCACTTGTTATAATAGGTCTATTCAGATTGACTATTTCAACTCAAAACCTATGGAATGCAGCAAAAGCAGTTCTAACAGGGAAGTTTATAGCAATACAGTCCTACCTCAGATTGACTATTTCCTCTTGAGACAGTTTCAGTAGTTTGTGCCTTTCTAGGAATATGTCCATTTCATTTTCTGATGTGTTGATTCACAATTGTGTGCCATATTCCCTTACATTCCTTTTTATTTTGATAATATCAGTAGCAATGGCCCTTCTTTCATTTCTGATTATAGGAATTTGAGTCTACTCCCTTTTTTTTTTTTTTTAAGTTCCTTTACTTCAAATGTTTATAATGGCTTTAAACCCTTTTTTGGATAAATTTGATATTGAGTTACTCTCTTGGGCAGTTGTGGTTGCCTGCTTTTCCCCAGTATATAAGTCATGCATTCCTGTTTGCGTACTTTGTAATTTTTCTGTTAGAAAATGGATGTTTTAGACAATATATTGTAGCACCTCTCGGTACTGCCGTCTCCTTGCAGGTATGTTGTTACTTTCTTGTTTAGTGAAGTCTATTCCTCCTCCCCACCCCCAACTAGTTTGTGCCTCTGATGTTGCTCCTGAGGGAGGTACAGTTTGGGGTGTGTACACAGTCATCCTGAGATGATGCTGGTTTGCGTAAGGCTGCCTCCCTCTCTCCCTGATCCCACATAGTTGCTGGCTTATCCCTGTGTTATTTTCAACATTGCCCCAGGTCATAAATTCCTCTACAGATTAATCCAATCTAATTCTGGTTCCTTTGTTGGAACTGTGTTTTAGGTCAGTGACTGACTTTGCTCTGGCTACAGGAGGGCTCTTCCCACCTGTCTTACTCAACACTTCTCTTCTACAAACTAGGCAGCTCACACTTCAGCCCAGTTTTTAATCACTTCCCATTCCCTTTCACCACACAGCCTCTATTGTTCTTTAGGGCACCCTTCAGCTTGAACTGCTCTAAGCTCTGTTGTAAGTGAAGTCACTTGCTCTGGGAATAAATTAGGAGCTCTGTGTTCTCCTCCTAGGCAGAATTTCTGAGACAAGGCTTCAGATCCAGATTTGGGGACGATGGCAAGCTTTCCTCTGAGTGACACCTCTGTCCCTGTAGCTGGATGTTTAGTAGACTTGGGGGAGAGGGAGATGAGCAATCTGAGTGTCTCTCACTTTTCCTCTCTTGGCTTGGAACCATTGTCTCATGAGCCAGGTAAAGGGTGATCAGGGTCTGAGTATTTTCAGCACTCTGCACCTAAGACCAGGGCCTTGGTTTCTTGGAAGAAAAGACTCCCATACACATACACCTCTCAGCCACATTTGCTGTTGTTCAGATCAAGGAAGAGCTGGGGGCAAGATGAGATATGCTGACATCCTGCTCCTCTTGGCAGGAGAAGCCTCTGACTGGGAGCAGGAAGGGGAGGAGGGAACCCTCTGCTCCTGT
>SJYA01001067.1:551264-575693 GCA_006410615.1 Neotragus moschatus | reverse complement strand
GGGGGTGGGGTTGGGGGAAGGCTAAGAGGGGACCCTCTGCTCCAGTCTGCAGAGATCTGTTGTGGAGTCTCTGCTTTGCTAAGCAAGGATAGGGAACAGGATTAGTTCACTCTTTCTATTTATGGAATATTTCATGAGTTATTGGTATTCTTTACTGAATGTATAGTGGAATTCAGTGATGAAGGCATCTGGACCTAGACTTTTCTCTGTGGATGGTTTGTGATCAATAATTGAATCTTTTCACTTGTTATAATAGGTCTATTCAGATTGACTATTTCAACTCAAAACCTATGGGATGCAGCAAAAGCAGTTAGAACAGGACAACAGGACATTGACTTTTTTAAAAAACAAAAAGAGCTTTTGTGGATCTGCTTGAATAATTGTTTCTTCACTTGCTGTTTTACCTTAAGGCCATTTACAGAGGCTTTAAGTATTTGCTTTTTTTGGTAATTTTTTTATGTCACTAGGGAGCGAGTCAGAGCTTCTCATGCTGTGTCGCCAGTAGTGAATCTCAGCATTTAATTTGGTGTTGAACTTTTATTAGAAATACAACTTTGTACCTATAGTGGGACAGGAAGATTTAAATGACTTGTTATCTTCTTTGCCATAGCTGTTCATTTTGTAATTTATAGTCTGAAAGCCTGTATGCAGTAGGCTTTTGCCTTTAAGGTTTGAAAAAAGAGCAGCTGTGAAATTGTCAGTAATATTCGTAGCACATTTCACTGACATGATCTTCAATTATTATTTATTGATTGTATTTTTTCTTACAATAGGAGGTGTTAAAACTCCGTGCTCAGCTTACTAAAAGAAAACAAAGTGAAGCAAAACTTCAGGAGGAATTGAATAAAGTTCTGGGTATCAAACACTTTGATCCTTCAAAGGCTTTTCTTCATGAGAGTAAAGAAAATTTTGTTCCCAAAACTCCATTAAAAGAAGGTAAGAAATGAATAAACATAGAGAACTGTCATCTTCCTTTGGATTGGCTTTCACAGCACTGAGCAAGTTATCTATCTTTATGAACTGTGAAAATCTGTTAATAGTTTCTAATGTCTTACATCTTTCTTGAAAACTTGTCTTCTTTCTTTCTTTATTTTTTTATATTTATTTACTTATTTGTTTGTTTGGCCATGTGGAGTCTTAGTCACAACACACAGGATCTTTAGTTGTGGCATGAAAACTCTTAAGTTGCAACATGTAAGATCTAGTTCCCTGACCAGAGATTGAACCCAGAGCCCCTGTGTAGGGGGTGTGGAGTCTTAGCCACTTGACCACTAGGGAAATCCCCTTGTCTGCCTTTTTTGCTCATAACCACTCCCTTCCAGAATTAATCCACCATCACACCCTTGACATTTTGTAACCTAAACATCCAATTTGTAATTTTGGAGAAGTAGATTTTTCTTTTTTTCTTTTATTTTACTTATTCACTTTATTTTTGGCTGCACTGGGTCTTTGTTGCCTCTCTTGGACTTTCCCTAGTTGTGGCGAGTGGAGGCTACTCTTCACTGTGGTGTGAGGGTTTCTCGTTGCGGTGGCTTCTTTTGATGTGGAACACAGGCTCTAGGGCACAGGCTCAGTAGTTGTGGCATACAGGCTTAGTTGCTGCTTGGCATATGGAATCTTCCTAGACCAGGGATTGAACCCGTGTCCCCTACACTGGCAAGTGGATACCTATCCACTATACTACTGGAGAAGTCCATTTTTCTCTCTTTCTTGACTGCAATCTCTGTATCTTTGACAATAAACTGAAACTGGCTGAAATAGCAAATGAAGAAATATAAATAAAATGCAAGCATTGCTTCATCTTCCTTAGAGAAGGTAAACTGCTTTCTGTTCATAATGACCGATACATTAGTTTTAATTTAGAAAGCTAACACTGCTGTTTAATACTCCTTCCAGGCAATACAAACTGCTCCTGAGCTCTTAGTGGAGTTTCAAGAATCATGCAAGTAAACATCTGAAAAACCTGTTGAAGATTATTTTGTTCTTACTATTTTTTATTATTATTATTTTGCTTACTATTGTGTTTATAATATTTTTAAATCTCTTATTTAATACTAACTTCCTGTCCTTACACATGTGAAAGGAAGTTAGACCATTTTTACCCGTGTTCTCTGACATTCTAGTTACTATTGTCAGTACTTCCTCCCTGATGCTCACCCTTATTACCCTCATTCTAAATGTTCGGATGCTTTCCAGCTTTGCTCACTCATCCCATCAAATCAACAGTCTTAAAAATCATTCTCATACCATCATTTCCCTATTCTGAAACCTTAGATTCTTTTTAGTTTAATGCTGAAGACCTTTTCTAGTCTGAACCTCTTATGCTAGGCTAAAATACCTTGGCTTGTTCTTGCCTCCACTTTAATTCTCCTAATAATGTTCATTCTGTCCCACCCATCATCCGTTTATCCAGTTCAAATAACAAATAGAGGCAGGCTTTTTCCCATAGTTATCTCTTACCAAAGCCACTGAGTTGGTTAATAATTTGCAGATTTCTAGACCCCATCCCAGTCCTCTTAAATTATATTGTAGTTTGGTCTAGAAATCTGCTTTTTTTTTTTCCCCTCATAAACAGCAATTTATGTTTTCTTAGAAACTCTGCTTGTAACCTCTTTTTTGCCACACCACGCATCAAGTGTGGAATCTTAGTTCCTGTTTGGGGATCGAACCCATGCTCCTGCATTGGAAGCACGGAGTCATAACCACAGGACTGCTGGGGAAGTCCCTGCTCATAACCTCCTTAGAGAATTTGTCTAGCTGCTTGACATCTGCCTGATTCCTGGGTGTTTGATTAATATTTATGTATCATGAAATAAAATTGCATGTTAAATCACTGACCAATTATATAACTTGTATTATATGAAGTCACATTTAAGTTCTATTTAAGGTGCATTTATTGTCTCTGCCCTCGCCTCCCCAGATTGTCTCCAGAATCACTAATGGTATTAATAGTATACTACTTAGAAAATGATCATTCTCCACCTAAAATACCTGATCTACACAGTTGGTGTATTATAAGCCACCTTTTTGTCATGTTTCCCCATTGATGGACCAACAGAGACTATTTTAATCAGGATTACTTTTCTTAATAAATTATTTTATTAGATCTTAGTACATAGTTAAGTTCAAAGAAAATGTAGAAATTAGAAAAACTGTCAAATAAAATGGAATCATTCAAGATTTCTGCTTTTAGCAAGATGAAGTAACATGGATCAGATTTATTGCTCCTCTTCGTACCCTACACACACACACACACACACACACACGTGCGTGTGTGCACACGCACGCATGTGCACCCTAAATCTATCCAAGAATGACAAAATATACAAAAGAATGGTTTTCATGATGTTAAATGTGAAAAAAAATCCCTAAGACATGGGGAAAATCAAGGTGAATCCTACAATTCATCCGTGTTTACAGCCTTGAGAGAGTTTGCAAACATACATGAAAGGGAAACCCAGGCAAAGCCCATCCAACTAACTGAGTTGAAAAGCCCGAAGTGAGATCTGGGGAGACCAGATACTGGAGACTGCAGGACAGAGTACTGAAAGGGCGAAACTGCAGGAGAGAATTGTGGAGATATACAAAGGGTCCCTCAAGGAATCACCTGCATACTGACTAGTTATGCATATGAGGAAACTGCCTGAAGCCTGGGGGAAGAACCATCTCCTGAAATTAAAAGTAACAGTGCTCTAAGCTCACACAGGCTAGAAACACTGCTGTTCCCACCAGCCTAACTTGAAAACCTCAGGATTTATAGGGAACTGACTAGGATATGCAGAAGGGTTCAGTACTGGGGAATAATTAGTTCTAAAGTGAGCACTCTGGTACCACCTAACAAATCTTAAAAAAGGAAAACCCAAGAGGATCAATCCTTTCTAAGAAAATTATTATAATTTTGGAACAAAGCTCAAGAAACTGCATAGGTTTATAAAAATGTCAAGCACCCAAGAATGTAAGTTTTACAGTTTCTTAACATCCAATCAAAAGATCACTAGACATACAGAGAGGCAGGAAACATCATCTCCCGAAGAGACTATTTAATCAACCCAGAATTGACATAGAGGTCAGCATTATCAGAGAACATCACAATGGCTATTTTATATATGCCACATATACCAAAACTTAGTGAAGATGTTTAACAGTAAAAAAAAAAATCCAAATTGAACTTGTAGAGTTAAGAACTACAGTATGTAAGAAAAAAAAAATGAGAATACAGAAAGAAGACATTGCAAAAGGAAAGACTAGTGAACTTGAAAACACAGCAATAGGAACTATCCAAAATGAAACAGAAATGAGGTTCAAAAAAATGAGCAGAACACCAATGTACTCTGGGAAAACTTCAAGCAGCCTAACATATATGTAATCAGAGTTCCCAGGGGAGGGAAGGAGGGGACAGAAAAATCACTTGAAGAAGTAATGGTGGAAATGTTTCCAAATAGGAAAACTAGAACCCTAGGAACAATAAATATGAAACATCACAATTGCTGAAAAGCGGTGATAAAGAAAAACTGTCAACCTAAAACTATCTTGACAAAAATAGTTTTCAGAAGCAAGGATGAAAAATTATTTTCAGATGTAAAAAAAACTTATTAGTCTCTTTATAATTGACTGTTAAAAAGAATAGCAAGAGCCTGGTCTAGAGTTTAGACATCTTTAAAATTACATAATGACAGCAATAGCTCAAAGCCTAGGAGGAGAAAAATGGAAGAGTATGATTGTAAGTTCTTTATACTATATGTAAAGTGGAATAATGTTACTTGGAGACAGACTGTGGTAACTTACTAATACATACTATAAACCCTAATACAATCACTAAAATAAAACACTTGTCAATAAGTCAACAAAGATGAAATTATAAAGAAAGTCAATTCAAAAGGCAGAAAAAGAGGGAAAGGAAAACAACAGATGAGTCAAAAAGAAATTAATAGTATTATAATTAAATTTAATCATATTGACAGTCATTAATGTCAATGGTGTGTTTACTTCAATTAAAATGCAGAAATGATCAAATTAGATTACAAAGCAAGATGACTGTATGCTGCCTACAAAAATACACTTCATGTATAATGACAGAAATAAGGTGAAAAATACAAGGATGTTAAAAGATACACCAAGCTAAAGGGATAGGAAGACCTAGTCCCTCCTTCCCCTGACAAACACTAATGCAACAATACAGAGACAGATACGCTTTGGAAATGGGGAAACAATAGTCTTTCCAACAAGTAACATTGGGAAAATTGTATATCCAAATGCAAAAGAATGAAATTGGAACCTTACCTTACACTATACACAAAAATCAACTCAAAAAAGACTAAAGACTTAAACGTAAAACCTTAAACTAAAACTATCTTAACAAACCATGGAAAACACTTTTATGACATTGGTCTTAGCCGTGATTTCTTGGTTATGATACCAAAGGTCAGTCAATAGAAACAAAAATGGACAAGTAGAACTGCATCCAACTAAAAAAGTTTCTGCCTAACACGTGTCGGCAAGGATGTGGAAAAATTAGAACCTGTACACACTGTTGGTGGAAATTTAAAATGGTGCAACACTATGGAAAGTACGATGGAACTTTCTCTAAAAAAATTAAAAATGGAACTACCGTGAAAGTCTTCCCGACTGAGGGATCAAACCTAGGTCTCCTGCATTGCAGGCAGACTTTCCCAACTGAGCCACTAGGGAAGCCATTGTCCAGCAATCTCACTTATGTATATTTATCCCAAATAATTGCAATTGGAATCTCAAAGAGATACTTACACCTCCATGTTTATTGCATTGTTATTCACAATAGCTAAGATGTGGGAATGGATGAACAAAATGTGGTAATATACCTGCAGTGGAATATTATTAAGCCTGTAGAAAGAAGGAAATCCTGCCACATGCAAAAAATGGATGAACCTGGAGAACATTATGCCGAGTAAACTTAACCAAACACCAGAGGACAGAAACTGCATGATTCCATTTAACATGAGGTATCTAAAATATTCAGAATCACTGAAGCAAAGGGTACAGTGGTGGTTGCCAGGGCCTGGGTGGCAGAGGAAATGTTGCTGTTCCCTTGCTCAGTCATGTCCGACTCTTTGCGACCCCAAGGCCTGCAGCATGCCAGGCTTCCCTGTCCTTCACCATCTCCTCAAGCTTGCTCAGACTCATGTCCATTGAGTCAATAATGCCATCCAAGCATCCATCATGGAAATGAGAAAATGAGTTGCTAATTAACAGGCATAAAGTCTCAGTTGTTTAAGGTAAATTCTAGATACCTGCTCTACAACATCATACCTATAATTAAAATACTGTATTTTACACTTTAAAATTTGCTAGAGGGTAAATCTCCTGTTAAATATTCTTACCACACACACACACACAATCCGATGTGCCAAGATTATGCTAACAGATTGAAAACAGAAACTAGAGTGGCTGTATTAATATCAGACATAATAGATTTCCGAGCAAAGAATATTACCAAGAATACGTTTCATGTGATAATGATAAATGAGTCCGTTCATCAGGAGACCAAAATAAACATTTATGTAGCCAACGATAGTCTCAAAATATATGAATCAAAAAATTGATAGATTTACAAGGAGAAATAGAAAAATCTAATTACATAGCTGTATCAATACCCTCTCTCAATAAATTGTAGAACAAATAGAAAACTGAAAAGAATATAGAAGATTTAAAAAATATTCTGGACCAACTTGATCAAACTTATGTTTACAGAAATCACCTAACACGAGCAGAATATTTTGTAAGTGAGCACAAGAATTTGCCAAGATTGACTATTTATACACTGGGTCATGAAAACAGTCTCTATAAATTTAAATGGATTCCAGGCATACCAAGGGTGTTGTCCATTGATAATGGAATTGAATTAGAAGTCAATAACATAAGTCTCTGAAAAATCTATAAATATTTGGAAATCAATTATCACACTACTAAATGAGATACTGGTCAAAGAATAAATCTGAAAGGAAAATAGAAACTATTTTGAATAGATTGAAAATGAAGACACAATATATCAAAGCTGTAGAATGCTGCTAAAACAGATTTAGACCAAAATTACCTTACCAGTGGCCTTTATTTCCAAAAAAGAAAGGTTTCAAATCAATGAACTCTTACTGTAGAAATAAATAAAAGAGCAATTTAAAACCAAAGTAAGTAGGGGAAAAAGAATAATAAAGGTCAGAGCAGACATCAGTTCAGTTCAGTTGCTCAGTCAAGTCTGACTCACCATGACCCCATGAATCACAGCACGCCAGGCCTCCCTGTCCATCACCAACTCCTGGAGTTCACTCAGACTCACGTTCATCAAGTCAGTGATGCCATCCAGCCATCTCATCCTTTATCGTCCCCTTCTCCTCCTGCCCCCAATCCCTCCCAGCATCAGAGTCTTTTCCAGTGAGTCAACTTGTCGCATGAGGTGGCCAAAGTACTGGAATTTCAGCTTCAGCATCATTCCTTCCAAAGAAATCCCAGGGCTGATCTTCAGAATGGACTGGTTGGATCTCCTTGCAGTCCAAGGGACTCTCAAGAGTCTTCAACACCACAGTTCAAAAGCATCAGTTCTTCCGTGCTCAGCCTTCTTCACAGTCCAACTCTCACATCCATACATGACCACTGGAAAAACCATAGCCTTGACTAGACAGACCTTAGTCAGCAAAGTAATGTTTCTGCTTTTGAATATGCTATCTAGGTTGGTCATAACTTTTCTTCCAAGGAGTAAGTGTCTTAATTTCATGGCTGCAGTCACCATCTGCAGTGATTTTGGAGCCCAAAAGAATAAAGTCTGACAGTGTTTCCACTGTTTCCCTGTCTATTTCCCATGAAGTGATGGGACCGGATGCCATGATCTTCGTTTTGTGAATGTTGAGCTTTAAACCAACTTTTTCACTCTCCTATTTCACGTTCATCAAGAGGCTCTTTAGTTCCTCTTCACTTTCTGCCATAAGGGTGGTGTCATCTGCATATCTGAGGTGACTGATATTTCTCCNAGTGATTTTGGAGCTCAAAAAAAAAAAAAAAGTCTGACACTGTTTCCACTGTTTTGCCGTCTATTTCCCATGAAGTGATGGGACCAGATGCCATGATCTTAGTTTTCTGAATGTTGAGCTTTCAGCCAACATTTTCACTCTCCTCTTTCACTTTCATCAAGAGGCTCTTTAGTTCCTCTTCCCTTTCTGCCATAAGGGTGGTATCATCTGCATATCTGAGGTTATTGATATTTCTCCCAGCAATCTTGATTCCAGCTGTGCTTCTTCCAGTCCAGAGTTTCTCATGATGTACTCTTCATATAAGTTAAATAAGCAGGGTGACAATATACAGCCTTGACGTGCTCCTTTTCCTATTTGGAACCAGAGGTACCTAAAATGAAATGCAGACTGTGACAAAGGAATCTAACTGAGTTACAGATGACTCACCTAACCACTCTGAAGAAAGCCAGAAAGGAAGCAACCAACTTAAATAACTCTGGAAACAGTGATCTGACTGAAAAACTGAGGGTTAAAGACAGACTGCAGCCTACCAGTCTCCTCCATCCATGGGATTTTCTAGGCAAGAGTACTGGAGTGGGGTGCCATTGCCTTTTCCGAAAGATGGAAAGAACTGTCCACAAATGCTGTATGCTAGTTGGTAAATTCCTTTCTCAGAGTGGTATGGGTTCAGCAATTCTGAAATTGCATTATATGGATACTAGGGTTGAACATACAAGTAAATATACTGTAGATAATGAGTCATATTGCTTACTGTCTGAGAAACAAATTGCAAATCAGGATAGAGTTGACTGTAAGAATGAATCATATGGTGGACTGGGTTGCGGTTATTAATAAAGCTCAAAGGTATGTTTTTTAAAATGTGTATAAGCTAAACAGGGTTATGAAAGAATATATATATATATATATGTATGTATGTGTGTGTGTGTATATATATATATATATATGTACACATGAGTTATTATCCATACACATGGTTCCTAGATCTGTCCACTGAAAGCCTAGAAGCAGTTCACTCCCTGGTAGAAATGAGAACTTGCAAGACTCAGACTTTGGTTTTTAAACACCATTCTCTGTTATGAGAAATCAAGGATCCTTGGAGCACTGACTGGTTCTCTGGAAGAAGCAGAATGAACTGTCTTAAATGCCTCTGGGCTAAGTAGACCCATCAGCCAAGGGCAGTCCTGAGACAGGTGCAGATAAGAGAAGCAACCACCCCCACCCCCACTATGTTCTCTGCATCTGTGGCCTCTATTTCTCAGTAATTTTGCCTTTTCCATAATGCCATACAGTTGGGATCATACAGCATGTGGTCATTTCAGACAAGCTTCTTTCACTTGATAATATGAATTTAAGGTGCTCCATGCTTTTCATGGTTTGATAGCTTACTTTTTTAGTGCTTAAAAATATATTATTTTCTGGATGTACTATGGATTGTTTAATCCATTCATCTCCTGAAGAGCATCTTGGTTGCTTCCAGGATTTGGGAATCATGAATTAAGTTGTTATAAATATCCATGTGCAGGTTGTGGAAATAAGTTTTTGTACCCTCCCCTGTCTTTTGTTTATAATTCAGGGTTTGAAATAATTTCTTAATAATCTGCTCAATTCATTTAAAGAAATGAAACCCTTCTGAGCCTTGGTTTCCCCAGTTGTTAAGATATAGGATTTGTTCCACCGAACAGGAAAGAAGCAAAGATAAAATGAGGTAAAACAAGCAAGCACACCTTCAGTTATTACAATTGCCATGCCAATGTAAGATATTGTCATTATTTTCAAAGGGCAAGAACAAAGAACAATGAAATGTGTTAGTGGGATATCCAGTATCAGCTCTTCGTTACAATTTTGACTTCCGTTTTTCCAAGCAAGGTCAGCTTGTCTCAGACCCAAGCTTCTGATGATTCCCAATGTCCAAGGTTTTTACATTTAAGGAACATGTCTGGATCATGCTTGAGTCCTGCATTGTGTCTTATGCATTAAAAAAACCCCAAGTAAATGTGTGTGGAATGGAAGGAATTTGATTCCCTGGAGGCTAGTTCCATTTCTGCTAAGATAAAACAAATGTTTCCCAGTCAGATTCTAATCCAGGTAATGGGTGATGTAATAAAAAATGCAAAGTGGAAGGAAACGCTATGTAATAGACATGGAGGAAAAAATACAAAAGGAAATTTTGTTCTCCATGTTGATGTCTCTACATTGAAAATGATTCACTTGCGAAGGATTTATGGACCTAGTGCACTCTTTCTTCCTACTGCTGCTAAGTTGCTTCAGTCTTGTCTGACTCTGTGTGACCCCTTAGGTGGCAGCCCACTAGGCTCCCCTGTCCCTGGGATTCTCCAGTTAAGAACACTGGAGTGGGTTGACATTTCCTTCTCCAATGCATGAAAGTGAAAAGTGAAGTCGCTCAGTCGCTCAGTCGTAAGCAACTCTTCATGACGCTTCCTACTAAAGGGACTCAAATCTTGAAATCAGTCTTTTCATCCTATAAGGTTTACAATTTTGTTGTAGAGATAGGATATGATCACAGGAAACCATGAAAAATAAAAGTGTGATTAAACTAGTATTTATTATTTGTGTGTATGTTCAGTTGTTCAATCATGTCCGACCCTTTCCAGCCCCACAGACTGTAGCACACCAGTCTCCTCTGCCCATGGAGTTTTTCAAGCAAGAATTCTGGAATGGGTTGCCATTTTCTACTCTGGGGGCTCTTCCCAACGCAGTGATAGAACCTGCGTCATCTTTTGCGTATCCTGAATTGGCAGGCAGATTCTTTACCACTGCTCCACCTGGGAAGCCCTGTTTATGATAAATACTGTATGAGATCATATAGTATGTCTATACTCAATATAGTATCTCAATACTATATCAGACATGTGCACATGTCTGTATTCATATGCACAGTTTCTAAGGCAACTATCATAGTTACTCTAGTAGATATTATAATTACCCTAACCATACAAGTGGGAAAATAGGTAAAAAAGGTTGATTTATTCATAGTCTCATAGCTGTCACATAGAAGATCTGGGATTTAAATTCAGATCTGCATAAGACCAAATATCCAAGTTCTGTCATGTGAATAAACCTCAAATTTGTGTTTCCAGTGGTCATGTATGGATGTGAGAGTTGGACTGTGAAGAAGGCTGAGCGCTGAAGAATTGATGCTTTTGAACTGTGGTGTTGGAGAAGACCCTTGAGAGTCCCTTGTTCTGCAAGGAGATGCAACCAGTCCATTCTGAAGGAGATCAGCCCTGAAATTTCTTTGGAAGGAATGATGCTAAAGCTGAAACTCCAGTACTTTAGCCACCTCATGCAAAGAGCTGACTCATTGGAAAAGACTCTGATGCTGGGAGGGACTGGGGGCAGGAGGAGAAGGGGACGACCGAGGATGAGATGGCTGGATGGCATCATGGACTTGATGGACGTGAGTCTGAGTGAACTCCGGGAGTTGATGATGGACAGGGAGGCCTGGCGTGCTGTGATTCATGGTATCGCAAAGAGTTGGACACGAGTGAGCGACTGAACTGAACTGAACTGATGAAAATAGCAATGATAGCACATGGTCTGAGGCATCAGTTAATGCTTTCAGTTTAAGTGTGTCCCTAAAGGATTAATGTATTTGGACAGGCTGGTAAGAACATTCATATTGTGAGAAAAGATCCTAAGATGTTTTTAGAAACATCTTTCTAAAAGAGAGAAACTTGCCAGATTGTCTAAACATTTTCATATTGAAGGAACTTGTTAAAATTTAAATTGTATCATTTGAGTTATGACTTTCTTTCTTATTTAATATGTGTCCATCCAATCCAATCATCACCAAGTATCACCGTGTAGCAGCCAGGTAGATTCCTAGGGTCTAGAAATACAGCAGTGAATAAAACATAAAAATCACTACCTGATACAAGAAAGAGGCCCCACTTTGGAGATGCCGATGTGTGAGAAGTTACCAGCTGAGACACGTAGGAAACATCTTTAGAGATACATAGGACATCTGCTTCCCTGACTCTTCACTCCAAAGAAACAGTCTTAAGACCCTTGGGGAGGTGAAGGGGATGTCGAAGGACATCCTTCCATCCTCAACACCTCTGGAGAAGGGACAGATGCAAACTCACATGCTTCTGGGGAGAGAGAGAAAATGTTTCATATTTTATTCACTATGTTATAGCATTCCAAACAAGTTGATGGAAGATGTGAAAAGAGGTATTGGATCATGCCTACAGGAGTCACAGGACTTATGTACCCTCTGACCCCAAAGCACCTGCTGAAGACATAGTTACAGCTCGGTGGGTGTGGCAAATCCCTTGTAGTTACTGTTGTGTTATCTAATAAGCTGTTTATAGTCAGTGACCTATGTATGGAACCGTTTCTCCCACCACCGAAATATACAGCAATGGGAAATAAGAGATAGAGAGCGACTGTTGCACTCTTCCCTAATTGATCCACTTGAAGCAGTTTTATTTTTGTCTTCAAGGGATTTAAAGTGGTATTAGGAGAAGCCATTATCTCCCAGAGAAATTAGGCAGATTTGTGAGCAGCTGCATGAGTTTTTCAGCAGCGTGTTCGCTCAAATCCTCTATATCATGGGTGTTGCACACCACTGGGACCCTTGGTGGTTGCTTCTTGGAGACACTTGACATTTGCAAAGCCTTGTGGGTTAGTTTTTAAGAATCGCCCACTTCAGGGCTGTGGGCAACTAGTATCTTTGCTAGCTACCCTTCTGGTCTTGGTTCTCAACTCTTCCAATGTTATAGGATAAGTTTCATACTTACAGAATAAGCCTCTAATTCTATATTAAGTCACTCCTCCTGGAATACATAGAATGGCTTCTCTTTTTCTGTACGAATTCTAGTTGATATAGGGTCTTTATGATTTGGGTGTGTTCTCAGTGAGTGATAAAAAATTGCCAAAGTGGGTAGAGGTTAGGAGGCTGGGGTGAAATGGTGCATGTAATGAATTGGGAAAAAGCAAATATGTGTATGTAACCATGAGAAGTCTAGCCCACTGGAAAGATACCTTAAGGATATCTTTATATGTGGATATAATAAAATTTTACTTATATGAAAGCTAACAGTAAATTCTGCCTATAGAGAATACTCAGCTTACAACACACTTCCATGCATACTAACCCTCTTAGATTTGAGAGAGGTCTCACAGTGGAGAGGTGATATATGTATCCTCTCTCCTCACCTGAATCTACTGAATCTAATACTGAATAGTATTATCTCAACACCATAGCAACCCTGGAAGTTGCTATTTGCCCTTTATCTTGTTTATTTCTTTATAAGTCATGAAACTGAGACTTTGCACCATTAAGCTCACTTCACTCAGGGATTCATTCAACAAATGCACATTGGTCAGTTACTGTGTGTTAGGCATTGTGTCAAGTACCATGGATGGGCTTCCCAGGTGAAAGGGCTTCCCTGGTGGCTCAGATGGTAAAGAATCTGTCTGCAGTGTAGGAGACTTGGGTTCAATCCCTGGATTGGGAAAATCTGCTAGTGAAGGGAGTGGTAACCCACTCCAGTTTTCTTGCTTGGAGAATTCCATGGACAGAGGTGCCTAGAGGGCTGCAGTCCATGGAGCCCCAAAGAGTCAGCAAAACAGCAACAACAACCAGGGATAAAGGAATAAACAAGAAAACCATTTCCTGGCCCTCATGCTTCTTTAGTGAGAAACACTGACATTAAATAAATGATTTTTAGTGCAAAAAAATGCTTTTAGCAAAGAGAAAGCATAAGGTGATACAGAAACTTTAATTTTAGTGCTACATAGAGAAGGCCTCCCTGGGGAGCTAATACCTAAACTGTTACTGAAGAATGACAAAGCGATGGTGCTTAGCTCAAACTCACACAGACAGGAAATGCAAAAGCCTAGAATGCAATTTGGATTCCCTTTCTTCATGACACAATGTTTGGGTTTGACTACTTTCCTAATTTGAAGAGGGAGGCTTTTCTATATTTGTATCAATCTATAAATTAATAAGTTATCAACCCCTCTTTAGTTCCCTGAATTGCAAGGCGATCAAACCAGTCGGTGCCAAATGAAATCAACCCTGAATATTCATTGGAAGGACTGATGCTGACGCTGAAGTTCCCATACTTTGGCCACCTGATTTGAAGAGCCAATTCATTGGAAAAGATTGTGGGCAGGAGGAGAAGGAGGTGATAGAGGATGAGATATTTGAATGGCATCACTGACTCAATGGACATGAGATTGAGTAAACTCTTGGAGATAGTGGAGGACAGGGAAGCCTGGCATGCTGCAGTCCATGGGGTCACAAAGAATCCAACTCAACTTAGTGACTAAACTATAAACCCGCTATGGTTAGGTTGGTTTGGCTATTGCTTCCTTAATAACAGTATAAATCTCAACAAAGCATTCAAAATCTACGTGGCAGGGCCTTGGCAATCCCAATACTTCATAAATACTCATTTCTTTTCTAAGGTGTATAAAGGGACATGAATTTATTAAATTGAATTATATGGATTTGCTGATGTTTAATCCTTTTTACTTTAAAAAGGACAGTTTTATATGGCTCTTACCTAATACTGAACTAGCAAACCCAGTGCAAGGTTGGAGTGTTCTATGCAATTCTTACAAGTCCTTTGTCAAACACAAGATATACATCTATAAAACAAAAATCACCATAGATAAAAAGTGTAAAACCTGAATAACCATGAAGTCTGGGAGAACTCACATTTCAAAAACTACTGTGATAGTTATGGAGAGAAAGCACTTTTTTAGAGTTGTCTAATTACAAATTGACTTCACCAAGTCAATAATTCCAGAACTGAAGAAGAACTGCAGGATATAATTGACCTTCTGGTTCAATCAATAACAAATTGACTTAAAACAGTCTAAATTATAGTGAAGATCATGATGACATTTAGAAGTACACTTTTTAAATATAAATTGCTTGAAAGTTTTGAAATGAGCCATTGTCTCATAATGGTTGGACAAAGTCTGCAACAAGTAAATATTTTCAATCCTAGCATTTTATGTTAAGGAATATTTTCAAGCAAATAAATAATTTTAAGATTTCCATTGATAAAGTTTTATTTAGAAAAATTTATGTAATTATTTTATAAATCCTGTGGTTGCTTGTGAAGTGGAGAAATTTGTTTCCATTTTTGACAAATCTTGAAATTGATAATTACTTGGAGGAGAAGAATTTGACAATGTGTGCTAAAAAAATCTAATGAATGTTTTGCTCACATAATTTCAACAGGGATGATATCACCTGCAAAGGGGAGATAAATTGGTCAGAAAAAGAGGGAGGAATCTTAGTCTTTATAAAGTATACTGATACCCAATTTCCCAATATAGAAGATGATTAAATAAATTGTGATATATTCCTAAAATGATATGGTGAGTAGTCTCTGCAAATGTGGAAGAAATTTGGTATGGAACATGTTCATATTTTCATAATTGGGAAAATATTGCACAGTATTATCACTTGGCCAAAATGCACATTAGCATTTATACATAGAACAAAATTGACTAAAATAATTCATATCGAAATATCTTAGTGATTATCAATGAGAGGGAAATTAAAATAATCTTTTCCTCCCTTTTCTCTGCTGTTTCTTTTAGCTATTTGTTTCTATCAATTCAATACCTGTGCACAACTTGAAATTTCAAACAATAATAAATGAATTAAAAAATTAAATGAGAGTTTGATGCATGAAACAGGGCACTCAAAGCTGGTGCACTGGGACGACCCCGAGGGATAGGATGGGGAGGGAGGTGAGAGGGGAGTTTGGGATGGGGGACACATGTACACCCATGGCTGATTCATGTCAATGTATGGCAAAAACCACCACAATATTGTAAAGTAATTAGCCTCCAATTAAAATAATAAATTAATTTTTTTTTAAAAAGTAAGAAAAAAAATTAAATGAGAGATTTGCTATACCACTCTTTTATTTCAGCTTCCATGAAGCAATAACTTCAGTCATTTTTTCCCCATTGTTACCTCTGTGTGACCTCTGTAACTTACTATATCTTGATATCTCGACTTTTTGTTATTGCTGTTGCTTCCAGGTGTGTTCCATTAACTTCTTATCGTATTAAGGTTTATCTTATATTTTCTTCAACAATCAGAAATACCCTTCCATCCACCATATATGGATATATTTATATATATTATAAATTTTGAATGTTCTGTATAATGTTTATAATAGTGAAAATGTTTATTGTTAAACTGCATTATTGGCTATTATTGTATTTCCTTTCTTTCTTATTCATATATTTTTCTTGAAGCTAATAATTATTTTGTTTGTTTTATTAACTTTTCATGAGCCTAATCTTTCAAATTCTCTAATATTAATGAAAATCCTCTCTGTATGAGAAAATGTTTCAGATTTTTTTTTTTTCTTGTAAGCATTACTTCTGTAGCCTACTATCTTCCTATTTTAATTGCTATTCACTGGTTAGAAATTATTCATGGCTGTTGTCTTGGAACTTTTCATTATTACTATCTTGGAAATTCTTTTTTCTCTTACTTCTGTTATTTTTTTCCCACTCCTTTATTTAGTTTGCTGTTTGTGTTACTGAAGTATAACCTTTAGTGATTTCATATTAAAGAACATATAGGAGATAAAAATGTTTAAACCTGACAATGCTGTAATTCTACTCATTTACTTTATTAATAGCTTGGCTGGGTATAGAATTTCAGGGATTCTAAAACAATTTTTCCTTAGAAGTTTGAAGACAATGCTAAGTGACTTTCAACTTCCAATGTTGGTGAAAAAACAAATGGTATTATAATTTAATATACATTGCATATAACTTTTTTTTTTTTTTTTTGGTCTCAGAGATCTTCAGCATGCTCTCTTTATCCTTTGCATTCTAAAATTTCACAGTGGTATACCTGGTTGAGAATCTTTGTGTTCTTGTCATTTATTATGTTGGGTATTTTGTGGTCTTTTCATTTGGAAAAACACCTCCCAGTTACAGGAAATTTTCTACTCTCTTCTGGAATTCTTATATGACTTAGATGATGGCATCTTGAACTGAGTCTAATTTTCTCAAATAACTTCTGTATCTTGTAATATTTTTCTGATTTTTGGTAGTTTCCTTCAAGTTTATCTTCCAGTCCTCTAGTCAAGAGCTTAATTCTTAATTCAAAAGCTGCCTTTTTATGCCATGTTCCTCTTTATAGAAATCAATATTTTCTTTTTACTTCATATATAAGTGTATAATTCACATATATATATACTTCTGAAAATATGCAGAATAATTTTTGAAATTATCTTCTACTGTGTATATTTTATGTTTCTTACCGTTTTCTTTTTCACAACAGCCTGTCTTTTAGGTTAGAGACTTTCCTAAGATATTTAGGCAATATAAAGTGAGTGAAAGTGCAAGTTGCTCAGTCAAGTCCAACTCTTTGCAACTCCATGGACTATGCAGTCCATGGAATTCTCCATGCCAGAATACAGGGTGGATAGCCATTCCCTTCTTTGGGGGAATCTTCCCAACCAAGGAATCAAAACAGGGTTTCCTGCATTGCAGGCAGATTCATTACCAAATGAGCTACCAGGGAAGCCCTTAAGCAATATACCTATCGGAAATTAAGAATGAGTTTTTTTTTTTTTTTTTTTTTTAAGTTTATTGAAAGATCTCTACATTTTGACAGAGCTTCTTGATTCACAGGCCTCCCAGTGAATAAATGGGTAGAGAACTGGCATTTATACTACTAAATGTATTGGTGGGTAATTTTTCTTGATATGGCTTCTCCAGTTTCTTTCACAGGGGTAAGGAGTAGTCAGAGATCTTGGAGGAGATAAATTCTCTTTTTCACTCATGTGCCAGAGGGGATCTGGTTTCTAACAACTCCTTATGCAAAATTTCAATCTATTCTCCTATTTGTGGTCTCATCACATCTCATCACATTGAGAAATAATTGGACCCTCTAGCTCCTAAGTTTTTCTAGTATTTGGGAGAAACAACTTGTTTCTTGCTGGCTTCCCCACTGTATTCATGCAGAAAATCCAAGAAATTTGCAAGCTAACTATGTACTGGTTCTACTTTTTTTTCTCTTTCAAAATTCCACCCATCTAGGAAAGTGGAACTGATAAACCTATTTGCAGAGCAGGAATAGAGACATAGATGTAGAGAAAGGACTTGTGGACACAGCAGGGGAAGGAGAGGTAGGGTAAACTGAGAGTAGCATGGAAATATACACATTACCATGTGTAATGTACAGCTGGAACTCAGCCTGTGACAACCCAGAGGGGTGGGGTAGGGGGAGGGGAGGGAGGCTCAAGAGGGAAGGGGTATATGTATACTTAGAACTTAGTCAAGTTGTCATATGGCAAAAATTAACAGTGTAAAGTAATTATCCTCCAATTAAAATTAAATTTAAAGAAATAAAAAAACAAAAATTATTTCACCCATATGTAGAATGTAAAAAATAAACACTAAAAGAACAAACTGAACCAAACAAAAATAAACAGCTACAGAGTAGTGTGTACCAGAGAAAAGGGGTTGGGGAAAGGCTGAACAGTATTGGGCCATTCTTTGATAGAGGAAAATACTGTAGTGTATACAGAAATTGAAATTTAATGTATCCATGGAACTCATGTTATAAAACAATGTTATTTCAATTTAAAAAAGTAGAGAATCAACAGGAGGCATTTCAAGTAAAAAAATAGCTATTTAAAGTTGTTGGAAAGTCTAATAAGGAAAAGGAAAGTCACTAATGGATATTAGGAAGTCAGAAAATTTCAAGAATCAAAAACATTCCAGTAATCATTTATATTGTCCACAATGTCGAAGAGTATAATACACAGAAAGAGTGCCCTAAAGACTCTGGCAGGACTCCACATTCACATCCCTGGAAGGCTACAGGCCTGCTACTGTTGTCAAATGAGCAAGAGGCTTGTTTCCAGGTCTCTCTCAGCAGTCTCTCAGTGGTGGAACCCTTACCTCCACAGTGTTCCTTATACTGCTGCAAGGGATCCCCTACTGCACAAGGTTTGGAACTTAGGTTTGCATATTCAAAACCTGCTCCTGTCACAGTGTTCCAGAGGTGGTCCCCCTGTGGGACAGTGGCTTTTGATAACAAAGCTCTCAGAAGACTGATGCATCAATCAGAATACCAGACTCAAATTACAAGGAAAGCTAACATTGCTCAAGAGAATAGATAATAGCACCAAACTGAGCTTTACTTTTAATCCCCATGAGCAAGCCACTCAAAAAGCCAAATTATCAGAGGTTACTGGTTGAACATTAAATCAGCAAGGGGAGTTAATTATAGGGTTGGAATGTTTAATCTCAGGAGGTTGAGATAGTCTGATGTATCTATTGTAATGGTAAAGATGTACGCCCTCCAGAAAAATCCAGTAATCAAATTTGCTCCTTTGAATGGTACCTGTAAAAGACCCTGACAAAATTTGGTCTCAGAAGCAGATGAAAAGTCTCATCGAGCCTCTGTCTGATTGACACATTTTTAAATGTTAATCCATTGAGGAGGGTTGATGTCAAGTAAGGTTGATGAGAATGTATTTGGCATAATTACTTTATTTATTCTTATTTCTTTTTTTAATTAAAAGGAAGAATCTTTGCTATCATCTGCATCTTCAAGAGATCCTAAAAATAAAGGTTTGTATTTAGTATCCCGCATAATCTTTTATATGGCTTTTATTATGAAATTTAACTTTGAGTTACTTAGTAATTAATTAAAATGTAACTTTTAATTACAAATTAGTTTTTAATTACTTAGCTTGACTGAATATTTGATGAGGGAAATGTCTTACTCATCTTCATTTAATACAGATAGGTGTTAAAATTTTTTGATTAAATAAATGAATGAATAATATCCAACACAAGTAGCTCCTGCCTGCTAGTAAGTATGTTCACATCTTTGCCTTTGAATTTTCCTAAATAGATGTTGGATGAACACTTGTTAAAGATGTGTAAGGACAATCCTAATGCCTATGTGTGTGCCTAATTGCTCAGTCATATCTGACTCTTTGTGACCCCGTGGACTGTAGCCCTGGTACCAGGCACCTCTGTCCATGGGGACTCTCCAGGCAAGAATACTGGAGTAGGTTGCCATGCCCTTCTCCAGGGGATTTTCCCGACCCATGGATTGAACCCAGGTCTCCTGCATTGCAGGCATATTCTTTACGATCCGAGCCACCTAATGCCCATATTCATGTTTAAAGTTTGTAAATATTCCCTAAATCTTCATTCATCTTAGAAACTTCAATAAGATTTAACAGTGTGTGGCTGTCAAGGTACAGGCTGTCAAGATACAGGTGACGTAGGGAACAGCTAGTAGGAGAAAGGGAGGTGGCTAAGGCTTTTTGTCAATAATTTCTTTTATTGAACTTATCTTAAACTTTTTTCTGGTTTTGTTGATGTATATTTGGCATTTAACATTTTAGAAATTTAAGGTGTACCATGTGATGATTTGATTCAAGTATATATTATAGTGAAATGATTACCACAATAAGATTAGTTAATATATCTATCCTCTCATGTCATTAAACAATTATCATTCTTTTGCCCATGTGATAAGAACATTTAAAATCTACTCTCGTAGTCACTTTCATGTATACATTACAGTATTGTTAGCTATAGTCACTATGCCCTACATTAGATCTCCAGAACGTATTCATCTTACCACTAACAATTTGTACCCTTTAACCCATGTCTCATTTCCCCCACTCTCCAACCCTTAGACTCATTCGTCCACTCTCTGTTCTAAAAGTTTCACTATTTGGAGTCTACATGTAAGTCAGTTTCACAATTTCTGTCTTTCTCTTAGCATAAAGACTTACTTCACTTAGTCTAATGCCCTAAAGTTTCTTTCATGTTGTCACAAATGTCAGGATTTCCTTCTTTCTCATGGCTAAATAATATTGTATTGTATATGTGTATAACATTTTCTCTGTCATCCCTGGTAGATACAAAAGTTGTTTCCATGTCTTGGCTATTGTAAATGGAAAATATGAAAGTGAGTGTTAGTCACTCAGTCATGTCTGACTCTTTACAACCCCATGGACTGTAGCCCCCTAGGCTCCTCTGTCCATGGAATTCTCCAGGCAGGAATCCTGGAGTGGGTTGCCATTTCCTTCTTCAGGGGATCTTCCTGACCCAGGATTGAACCTGGGTCTCCCACATTGTGGGCAGACTTTACCGACCAAACAACCAGGGAAGACTCTAAAAAAATATGGAGTGCTTCACGAATTTGTGTGTAAACTGAGCTATCAGGGAAGCCCCAGTTGTAAATAAGGCTGCAATGAGCATAAAGGAGTCGATCTTCATGTTTGAGATGGAGATTCTATTTCCTTTGGGTACATGCCCAGAAGTGGAATTGCTGAATATTCTGGTAGTTTTACTTTCAATTTTTAAAGAAAACTCATACTCTTCTTTATAGTGGCTATATTCATTTACACGCCTATCAGTAGTGTAAAGGATTCTCTTCTCTACTTCCTCACCAACAGTGATATCTTATCCTTTTGACATAGCCGTCCTAACAACTGCGCGGGCAGCTGCAACCGGCGCACTTAGCGCGGCCAAGCGGAGCTACCCCATGTCCAAGGAAAGGGGCAGCGGCTGAGAGTGCCAGGCTGCAGTGGTGTAGGGGCGGCAGCAGAGAGAAGCTACCCCACTCNTGGGTCTCCCACATTGTGGGCAGACTTTACCGACCAAACAACCAGGGAAGACTCTAAAAAAATATGGAGTGCTTCACGAATTTGTGTGTAAACTGAGCTATCAGGGAAGCCCCAGTTGTAAATAAGGCTGCAATGAGCATAAAGGAGTCGATCTTCATGTTTGAGATGGAGATTCTATTTCCTTTGGGTACATGCCCAGAAGTGGAATTGCTGAATATTCTGGTAGTTTTACTTTCAATTTTTAAAGAAAACTCATACTCTTCTTTATAGTGGCTATATTCATTTACACGCCTATCAGTAGTGTAAAGGATTCTCTTCTCTACTTCCTCACCAACAGTGATATCTTATCCTTTTGACATAGCCGTCCTAACAACTGCGCGGGCAGCTGCAACCGGCGCACTTAGCGCGGCCAAGCGGAGCTACCCCATGTCCAAGGAAAGGGGCAGCGGCTGAGAGTGCCAGGCTGCAGTGGTGTAGGGGCGGCAGCAGAGAGAAGCTACCCCACTCCCAAGGCCAGGTGCGGCGGCCGGGAGGAGCAACCCCACAACCAAGGAGCGGTGGCTGCGCAGGCGCAGGAGGGCCGAGAGGAGCTATCCTACATTCAAGGTCAGGAGGGGCATCAGTAAGGAGATACCCCTTGTCCAACGGAAGGAGCAGCAGCTGCACTTTGCTGGAGCAGCTGTGAAGAGATACCCCACGTCCAAGGTAAGAGAAACCNTTCAAAAGCAGAGACATTACTTTGCCAACAAATGTCCGTCTAGTCAAGGCTATGGTTTTTCCAGTGGTTATGTATGGATGAGAGAGTTATTCTGTGAAGAAACCTGAGCACCAAAGAATTGATGCTTTTGAACTGTGGTGTTGGAGAAGACTCTTGAGAGTCCCTTGGCTACAGGGAGATCCAAGAAGTCCATCCTAAAGGAGATCAGTCTTGGGTGGTCATTGGAAGGACTGATGCTGAAGCTGAAACCCAATACTTTGGCCACCTCCTGCAAAGAGTTGACTCATTGGGAAAGACCCTGATGCAGGGAGGGATTGGGGGCAGGAGGAGAAGGGGACCACAGAGGATGAGATGACTGGATGGCATCACCGACTGGATGGACATGAGTTTGAGTGAACTCCAGAAGTTGCTGGTTGACAGGGGAGCCTCGCGTGCTGTGATTCATGGGGTCGCAAAGAGTCGGAGACGACTGAGCAATTGAACTGAACTGAACCTTGAATAGTGTGTAAGCTGTCTGTGTCCCACACCACTGACAAGAGAGGATTGTTGTACTTCACTAGCATTCCAGAGATTAAGAATCTGCCTGCCAGTGAAGGGGACTTGGGTTCCACACATTGGTCTGGGAAGATTCCACATGCCATGGGGCAATAGGGCCCGTGGGCCACAACTACTGAAGCCCATGTTCCCTAGAGCCCATGGTCTGCAACAAGAGAAGTCACCAGTTTCTTTAGTTTCCTGAACAAGCAGGCAGATTCTTTACCACTAGTGCCACCTGAGAAGCCTCTACCTTTCCCTAAGGCAAGATAATTTTTTTCACCATAGATTACTTTCACCTATTTTAGAATTTCATGTAAATGAAATTGTATTATTTTGTGTCTAGTTTCTTTCACTTAGTATAATGATGTTGAGATTTATTTCTCAGTAATTCATTTAACAATCAAGCTAAGGAAAAAAGGGGAATTTTATTTGAGCCAAACTGAGGATTATAACCTGGAAAACAGATTCTCATAAAGCTTTGAGAACTCTGTTCTGCCAGTCAGGATTGAGACAAAGGCTCATACAACTAAATGACATACTGATGTTTACATGAAGTTCACCAAAGGTATCTAGTCCAGGTTTGCACATAGAAAGCAAACAAGTTACTAGACCCTTTACAGAACTGGGAAAGAACTGTATTGCCACTGACAGAGAACAGGGGGAAAAATTTTTATCTTCACAGTTATCAGATACTCCCATCTTTGACAAGCTCTGGTTAGTATGTAATACAGACACGCACTGCACATCAAGATTGGGGGAGGAGACCAAGTGGACACAGAATTTTATGTTTAATTTTTCTTGTTTTGCCTTAAAATATAAAATTTTATTTCATTGCATTCATATAGTTCATTTCTTTGAATAGTTGAGTAATATTCCAAGTATGGATATACCATAATTTGTTTAACCATTTATCACTGATGGCTTTTTGGGTTGTTTCCAGTTTTAGGTTATTTTTAATTAAGCTGCTATGAATATTTCTTTTTTTTTGGCTGTGCAGCAAGGGATGGGGGATTTTAGTTCCCTGACCAGGGATGGAACCCATGCCCCTTGAAATGCAGTTGTGGAGTGGGAACTGCTAGACCACCAGGGAAGTCTTGAAGAATGGAGTCTTAACCATTGGATCACCAGGGAAGTTCTTGCTATGAATGTTCTTGTGCAAGACTTTATGCATATGGTGCTTTCATTTCTCTTGGGTAAGCACCTAGATATGGAATTTTGGGTCGTGCAGTAGATGTTTATTTGAATTTATAGTAAACTGCCAGTTTTCTGAAGTGTTTGTGTAATGCTATATCCCACCAGGAATGAATGAACGTTCTAATTGCTCAAAACACTTGTTATAGTATAATGTTAGGGAAATTAAAGTGGTATTAGTTTTGTTCAGGCTTCAGAAGTCAGGGAGCAGGCCTCTGACCAATTTATGACCTTGCCTGGACTCTGTCTGGATTCCAGTTGGCCTGCAAGCACAGCAATTGTTACTAGCTAGTCTAGGGGCACTTTAGATAAGAAAGGGAGTAGATATTTAAATTTCTTAAGCCCCTGAGGGCTTGGCCTAACG
>SJYA01001067.1:490762-551041 GCA_006410615.1 Neotragus moschatus | reverse complement strand
CAAAAGAAGTCTTAGGATTCACTAGGTGAAACAAATACCATTGTAAATTAAAAAAAACACAGAGCTGCATTTTTGCATATAAACTGATGATAGTTTGCAGCCTGGGATTATAAGCAAGAGCTTCCAGAAGCAGCAATTTGAAGTCTCACCCACAGGGTGCACATACCACCCAGGACCCTTTTCCCAACTGGGACTCCAGATTGCTGTTACTGGGGACTTCCTGGTGCTGTTCAAGTCTGAATATAGATTGTCTTCCCAATTTGGTGATATGTAAGCTGTTACTTCTATTGTTTCTATTTCTCTTCTTTTAATAACTATTTATTGAAATTATGTATATTGAATTGTATACTGACTGTATTATAGCTGAATACTGTGCTTCCCTGGCGGTTCAGAATGAAGAAGACCCAGGTTCCATCTCTGGGTTGGGATGATCCCCTGGGAGAAAGGAATGGCTACTAATTGCAGTATTCTTATCTGGAAAATTCCATGGACAGAGAAGTTTGGTGGACTACAGTCCAAAGAGTCAGATATGACTGAGTGCTTTTTTCACTTCTCATTGAAATTAAGTCAAATAATCTATTAAATATTAAGATTATTTATTGTGTGTGTAACCAGTGGTTTCTTTTATTAGTGATTCCTTGGAACCTAAAAGGAAAGTAAAACTTTCTGCAAAACAAATGTTATCTTTACTTTGTAAAGCATCTGTTCAAAACTTATGTACATTTAAAAATTGGTTTTTAAAAAACTTTGAGTTGGAGTTTAAGTATTTTGAATGTAAGTACTTTTAGATAAATGTATCAAGATCATTTTCCCCAGTGTGTGTTGTACTTATTTTCTTAATATTGTCTTCTGATTAACAGAAGTTTTAAATTTTGATGAAGGTTCAGTTCAGTTCAGTTGCTCAGTGGTGTCTGACTCTTTGCAACCCCATCAACTGCAGCACACCAGGCCTCCTTGTCCATCACCAACTCCCGGAGCCTGCCCAAACTCATGTCCATTGAGTAGGTGATGACATCTAACCATTTCATCCTCTGTGGTCCCCTTCTCCTGCCCTCAATCTTTCCCAGCATCAGGGTCTTTTCAAATGAGTCAGCTCTCTGCATCANCATCAACTGCAGCACACCAGGCCTCCTTGTCCATCACCAACTCCCGGAGCCTGCCCAAACTCATGTCCATTGAGTAGGTGATGACATCTAACCATTTCATCCTCTGTGGTCCCCTTCTCCTGCCCTCAATCTTTCCCAGCATCAGGGTCTTTTCAAATGAGTCAGCTCTCTGCATCAGGTGACCAAAGTATTGGATGAACTTTAATTCATCAATTTTTAAAAACTGTATATTCTTCCTCACTTACAGACCCTCTACATGCCTCATACAGTTTACCAGGTGCTTTACAGGAATAGAATGTAAAAAATCATCTTTTTCTACATGAATGGCAATTTTTAAAAAAACTTTTATTGAATTTGTTACAATATTGCTTCTGGTTTTTATGTTTTGGTCCTTTGACCAGTGAGGCATGTAGGATCTTAGCTACATGCTAAAGTGTAGCTAAGAACTCTCAACCCTTCCATTGGAAATCTGAAGTCTTAATCACTGGACCACCCGGGAAGTTCCTGAATGGCAATTTTTTTGTTGCTTATTGTTAAACTGTTAAAAAGCCTTTATCCAGAACAGTGGTTCAAAATTTAACTGAGTATATTCAATACCCTTTAAACTTTAAAGATAAGATTGCCAGGCTTCACTTGATTTTGTTTCATAGATTGTATGGTGCTGGTACGTCTGGGAATCACCGAAATAGCAGTCCTTAAAGCTCAGCCAAATTTAAAGCTATTTCACCCACCATTTCCTCAAAGGGTACAGGACATATTAATGGCAATAACCTGTTGGGTTTTAACATCTGCGTATTGTTACCACAAGTGCTTTTTACCGGTCCTTTGAAATAATTAATTAGAAACCACTGGAGAACTTTACCGAAAGGATTCTGTTGTAATCAGGCTTAACTCAATAAACTATTTCAGAATAGGAATCAATTGCATGGCCTGCGTGCTTTCCAACTGCTGGCTCTTGCTTTTCTTTCGCAAGAGAAAACTGCAAGTCTTCACAGGAAGCTTTTTGTGGTTGTATCTATATTTCTTTCTAAGTTGGTTCTCCTAATGGTTTTGATAATGGACCTTATTTGGCTGGCAATACAACATGAAACTTCTCATTGGGTATTTTCAAGACTGCCACGGGGAATCAGCTGCCAGTTTACTGCAATGTGGAATGCTGCACGAGATTCTGGGATCCGACTCAAAATGCTAATTTCAAAGGTCGAGTGAAGCTGTGGCTCACGTTTTCGCGTGCCTACGCTCTCTGCAGGCAGAACAAAGACCCGGTCCGAGGAGGCAGAAGCTGAAACCCATCTCAAATCTTTTTCCTCAGATAATTTTGGAATCATGCCTGAAATGCCGGAGAACATGGAACAGGTAAGAGTGAGCTATTCAAGAAAAGCAGTCTGGAGTTTTATAGAGTTTCTTTACAAGAATCCCAGTGAACGTCTGGGAACGTAAAAGCCGAAAAGGGTGTGTTTAAAAAAAAAAAAGTCATTCATTTCTTTAAGACTTATAACTTTGGGACTTGGAATAATTAAACAACTTTAATTATTAACCCTGTATGGAGAGCTCAGCTAAGACTCAATAGACAAAAATAACCCCAAACAGCAGTTTCACTTAACCAAATTAAAATACATTCATATATGTGAAGGTTCTATAGAAATAACGCTTTTATCTATAGTTGGGTGCTCCAGGCTTTCTTTGTCGTGGCAAGAAATGAACCTGCTAACCTAACTTTTATCTCTAGATTGCTCTATTTAAATTTATAGACTTAGCCACCACACGAACTTGGATATTGTCTGTATAACAATGGCGTTTTTATTCATGTAGAAACTTCCATTTTTAAAAAGGATGA
Organism: Neotragus moschatus; assembly: GCA_006410615.1. Lineage (NCBI taxonomy): Eukaryota > Metazoa > Chordata > Mammalia > Artiodactyla > Bovidae > Neotragus > Neotragus moschatus. The sequence goes on along the minus strand of SJYA01001067.1, from coordinate 548,098 downwards.
TTAAAACCCATGTACGAAGATGTGCCCCTAGAACCATATCCAAGTTTTATCTGCCAAATATTAAACCAGATCCTCAAATGTAGACAAGTAAACTCTTTTTGTTCCTCGCTCCAGATAAGGCTGCTCTGAGAATCAAAATGCTAATTGCATATGCAAGTCCTTAAATCGTCTTCGAGTAGGACAGAATTTTTTTTTTTTTTCTGGAAAGATTAGATTGCATTACCGCTGCAACTAGAACTTCGTAAAAATTACCACTTTTAAAAAACAATCAAGAGGATCTTGAATCTGCTCCCCCAACACCCACACCATTTCTTTGTTGTTTGCAAATTATGCATGGTTTCGCGTTGGAGCTTTTCTCTCAAGGACTCTAAATAATGCTAAATTGATTAACAGACTGGAGTAAAACAAAAATAGAAAAGTGTGAAGGCTCAGTCTCTCGTTGCTGTTCAAAAGAAACTTTATTCTTACAGTAATTAGGAAATGCGTTCTTGTTGGGGGTTGGGTAGGAAAGAAAGTCACCGGACTCAGACGTGGAAAATTTTTTTTTAAAGGCTGATTAATGTTGAGCTCTAAGGTTAAACCAAAAAAGGTTTATGAAAATATGTTTTAGAAAGACCCAAGCAGTAATCACGTTTGTGGGCGACTTTTAAGGTTTTGGTATCCTGAGTGTCTGGATAAGAACAGTACAGATTTACGTTCAAATTTGGCAAAACCTATGAGAGCCATGCTTGGGTTTTTTGCGAGTAAATTTCACAGGCATCCCGGCTTTTCGGGTTTGAACTGGAAATCGGTTGCAGTTGACTAATAGGGCCGCTTTTTATCTGTCAGGTGGTAGAAGGTTCAGCATGACTCTCTTCTCCTAGTTCTTTTACTTTTCTTGGTAGTGGAGGTTCGCCTCACGTAGCTTGACGCTGCAACCTGTAAGGCGGTGCTTCTCAAAGGCTGATCTTGACTCTGGTTAAAGTTCACTAGAATGTAGAGTCCCAGTTATTGTTGAGTCGCAAAGTTGTGTCTGACTCTGCGACCCCATGGACTGTAGCCCGCCAAGCTCCTACAATAACTCGTTAAGCAATTACTGATAAATGTCCGAGAATCTTTGTTTTGAAGGGGCAACCAAATAATTCGTCCCCCAGCCCCCTGCGTGTTTTTATTTTTGACTAAAGAGTTTGACACTTTCGGAATTTCACGCGTACTACTTTCTGGCATGCCAGAAAGACAAANATGATTTGGTCGGGGTTCACTTTCGAGCCTCCCGTCTCTCCTCTCGGGAATGAAGAGGGGTTTTCCGAGCTATTTTGACTTTTTCTAAATTTTGTTTTCACCCTTTGTTCATATCTTTTGATCTTAACTGTTCGTATCTCTGAGGAAAAAAGAGCCAGGTGGCTTTTCATAAGTAGTTACAGGATTGGAGATAACTGAACTCGCACTGTTGTGCACTTTATATGCATTATTTTAGTCCTCATAATTATAAGATACTGGTTTTGTTCCATTTTATTTGAGACTAAGAGAGCAGGTCTTTGGTCCAAGTTTATTCAGTAAGATTGCAGCTGGGATTCAGATACAGTCTCTTTGACTGTCTCAGGCTTTGAACCACTGCAGAGATTGCATAAATCTCCTCCATAAACCCCAATCTCTATTTCATTCCAGGCCCCTCAGTATTTATCAGTCCATAACATATTTATCTAGCACTGGGGATAAGAAGAATGTTCGTGCTAAGATCAGTATATCTTAAGGATATGAGAGGAGGTTTAGGTGATGGCTATTTTTGAGAATGCAAAATTTTTACACCTTCAAAATACAGCATATTTAGTGTTTTCAAGTCATTTTGGGATTTGGGGAGTAAAGTTAGGATGGATGGGCTGTTTGATCTTCTGTTTTGCTCCTGTGTACCCCACACAATGCCGAGTCCCTAAAGTTGCATGTTGCTTGTTTATGTATGTGTATATGTGCACTGTGTATGCATGTGTGTGTATATAAAGCTTAATCAGTTTTAACAGTGAGTTCAGTAGACAAATGAAAATGCGTTTTCCTTCATTCAAATTGCACAACCAAAAGCTTGACATGTATTTGCTTCTTTCAGAACCTGTAGAGTTAAAACTCCCTAGTGGGACTGTTTTATAGTTTATGTTAGAGGAATAAACTGTGGTGTTTCCTGTTCGTATTACTGGCAGTGGGGTACAGTAGAGTGACAGTGGGAGTTTAGACCAGTGTCAGCTAGGTATTTTAAAAAGTTTCTCAAAGTCCAGGAGTGTCTACTCAAAGACCTATCTCTAGGGGAATGTTGTGAGAATCAGATAAATCAGTGTGAAACTTTGCCAAATTGGAGCGGTTCTGAAAATAGCAAAGTATAATTATATTTACCACTAAAACTTAAGAAAATCCTACTTTAGATATTTGTGATATTTCACCCTTGACTTTCTCTAGTCGAAGTTAATCCAAGTGTGCTACAGTAGAAATCACTGTCCCAGAGTACTGTTTTGGAACCATTTTGGAAGAGCCTTTTATTGTCCTGTACCTTAGAATTTGCTATTATTTGATTTGATGGCATAATAAGAGCTATGACTCATTTATTTATATGTACTTACTTTTTCAAACATTGTGTTTGTGTGTGTGTGTGTGTAAATCTGGTCACCTGGTGTTTCTGAATCTGTAAATCTGAGTTGATAGGAGAAGAGGCAGATGCAAATTAAAGTCATGTTTAATATATTTGACTCATAAGAATAAAAATTGAGAAACAGACTTTTCAGGAAGACAGAATATCTTCAGGTCTTAATTATGCTTTGGGTTAACTATGCAGCTTTTTGTTCCTTATTTAGAGTTCCTTGAGGTGTTTAGACATTCCTGTGTTTGGCAGAAGTAAAGTAATTTATAGAGTAATGAGCTGAAATTATTTTCAAAGGAATCTTTCTCTGGTTTTAAAAGAACCAAAACTGTGCTTTAAGATGGTGCAGGTAGAGTTCTGTTTATAGCGATTCAAAAATAAAGATATTTTTGTTTGACTTCTATTAATTTTAGAGTGATGTGTATTTTATTTGCCAACCACCAAAAAACTTGCAATCTGAATGAAAACTTCTTGTTTTGGCTTCTATACTGTGACAGAACATGCTGATTGAGTCTCCAGAGAGAACTATATGAAAAGAAGAAAAGTTACTTTAAACAAAACTTCTTTCAGTTTGTTCAGATATCTTCTGTGGGAAGGGTAATATGGAAAATGTCAGAATTGTAGGATTGTAAAGCTGTAAGAGCCTTAATCATCTGTCCAAATACATACATTTACCAGCAAGTCACAATAGTAGAGTTGGAGTAACTTCTTAATGCCACAGTTTGTGGCAGAGAAGATAAAATTTAGTCATCAAGAAACCAAGTATAAGTTCGAAGGATTGAGACACAACTCAGCATGCATTTGACTAGACGATAGATAGAAGCAAAAGGACACCAGTTCTGTTTCCAACCTTTTTCCTTTTACTGTGGGCAAAACCTGTGACATCTTTAGATTTAAGGTTCCTTGCTTTGGAAAACTCTCACATGAGAGTTTTTTAAGAAGAGGATTGTGCAGAATCTTTGTTTCAGAAAATGCTTGCACTTCAGATCTCTGCTTTTTTAATGTAGAAAATTATTGCACACTGACATTTGACCACTAGGTAACTATTGGACTATTTTCTTCCAGGGAGCTTACAAATTATCCCAGGCTGTACAGAGTTTGTATCTTCTCCAGGCAACCACCCATACTATTTTAAAGTGAAGAATACTATATGCCTTAAAGACCCTCGCTGTGTTTGTAACTTAATCCTATATTTCATCAAATCTAAGATGCTCTCAATTGTAAGATTATCTGGACTCTTATTTTAAGATGCACTGAAAAGCCAAAAAGACTGCCAAACACATTTGTAAGATGCATTTTTGTTTCCTTCATTTAACAGATGCTAAATGAAGAAAAAAATGTGCTTCATTCACCAGTGAGGCACACAGAGATCTTATTTTACTGTTGAGTAATTTCGTGGTAACTACAGGCATGATGTTTGGTCTTTGACTTTTTCAGTTTTCCTTTTTTGAGGGGAAAAGGGTAACAAGGTTGTTACTTCTGGAAGGGTAGATGGCAGTTTGTTTTTATTTGTTTGAGTCAGAGCTATCTTCAGGAAGGGCTTGGATGTTCCTGGATTCTCAAGTCTCCAAATCACCAGCATCAGCACCACCTGGAAACTTGTTAGAAATGCCAATTATCAGGCCTCATTCCAAATCTACTGGATCTGAAAGCCTTCCAGGTGATTCCTGTCCTAAGCGAGTAAAGCCGGTGAACCCCTGATCCAAGAACCACTGTCTGTTCCTTTCCTTCTTTAGAGTGACATGAGAAACTCAAGAAGAAACCAACTCGAAGGCCTTTTATAGTATTTTCCCAGGGATCTTTATGGTATTTATCCTGTGCAAATCGTTTTCTGATTGTATCTCTACTAGACTTGGCCTATTTTAACCTCTTTAACAATTGCAGTCTTTGCAGGGCTGTTTTCTTGCCAAAAATTCAAAGAAAATATTTTGCTGGCTGAAATCTTTGTTTGCATAGATTGTTTGACTTAGAGCCAAGTTTTGCAAGAGAGAGCCTAGATGAATTTTTCTTCAGCTTCTAAAACATCTTGAAATGGGGTGAACTAAGGAAGAAATATCTTTTAAAACTTACCTTCATTCCGTTTCTCTCAGCCCTTTCATTTCTGGTTTTTCCTTTGATAGACATACTTGATTTAGGTGACCCTTTTTTGTTTTTTCTTTTTCAAGTATGCTGCTGCTAAGTCGCTTTGGTCGTGTCTGACTCTATGTGACCCCATAGACAGCAGCCCACCAGGCTCCCTTTCCCTGGGATTCTCCAGGCAAGAACACTGGAGTGGGTTGCCATTTCCTTCTCCAAAGCAGGAAAGTGAANTTTCAAGTATGCTGCTGCTAAGTCGCTTTGGTCGTGTCTGACTCTATGTGACCCCATAGACAGCAGCCCACCAGGCTCCCTTTCCCTGGGATTCTCCAGGCAAGAACACTGGAGTGGGTTGCCATTTCCTTCTCCAAAGCAGGAAAGTGAAAGTGAAGTCACTCAGTCGTGTTGACTCTTAACGACCTCATGGACTGCAGCCTACCAGGGCTCCTTCGTCCATGGGATTTTCCAGGCAAGAGTACTGGAGTGGGTTGCCATTGCCTTCTCCATTTTTCAAGTAGTCTGTTAAATTAGCTGTCTTGAGGACTAGGGAAAAAAAATCTTTAGTTATTGTGTGTATATTTAAGGTTTTTGACAGCTCAGAATTAGGTGACTAAACCAACATTTCAAATTTAAAAGGCTTCAAGTTGATAAACTAATAAAAATTGTTTTTTGTTTTGAATAGTGTTTTCTTAATTCAAATGTTTGTGAGGATATTTGGCGTTAACCTGTCTTGGGAAGAAGGGAAATTTCTATGTAGAGATAATTGGAATTGTTTCCTAAATAGTAGTTTTTTTCAAATTTCAGTGTGTGAGGAATTTTTCCTTTTTCACAATAGTGACATAGATCAATTTAAAATATTTAATTTTTTCTTATCCTCTACTTACGTTTTATTAGTTTTAACTGGTCTAAATAGGTAAATTTAGAGTCAATGTAGGGATATTTACAAGTTTAGTTAAACTTAGAATGTTAGTTCCATAAAGACCAAATTAATTTTTCTTCCACATACATTTCTATGTAATATGAAATTCTCTAATTTGGACATATCACAGTATGATAAAGTCAATGAGATTTAAAAGAAAACTTGAGATTAAAAATTGAGCAAAACTGTCGGTTTGGCAACATGTTGGCAGAATATAACCCTAATATTTAATCAGGGCAGAAATAAGTAAGCTTTATACTGCATTTTTATAAATGGAAGAACATAAATAAAGTCAATGGTTATTACTACTTTGGACATCATTGATCCTAAAAATAAGTTTTTCCATTATTACTGTTAGGAAATCTAAATCTGTTTGACTAGGTGATTTCTTGCCTTCTCATCTTAGATTCTTTTTCTTGGGAAGGATTATTAAAACTTTCTCTTAAGTGACGTACTTACTGATGCAGTTTGATTGATCTTTGTTCTAACTTAAGACTTACACATATGGGGCATGAAGCAGACAACTCAGACTTGAAATGTTTAGTGAATGAAGATGATGGCTAATTTTGTTGAGAAGCTATTTTCAAATTAATTAATTCTTTTCTCCTCTTTCACATTTTAGGAGGAAGTTAACATCCCCAACAGGCGAGTTCTCATTACTGGTGCCACTGGGCTTCTTGGCAGAGCTGTGTACAAAGAATTTCAGCAGAATAAGTGGCATGCCGTTGGCTGTGGTTTTAGAAGAGCAAGACCAAAATTTGAGCAGGTCAATCTCTTGGATTCTAATGCAGTTCATCACATCATTTATGATTTTCAGGTATGGTTTATTTTAACACATAAGTAAACTTAAGGGGCTTCCCTGGTAGCTCAGCTGGTAAGGAAGAAGCTATTGTCTCAGTTCAGTCACTCAGTCATGTCTGACTCTGTGACCCTGTGGACTGCAGCATGCCAGGCTTCTCTGTCCATCAGCAACTCCGAGTCTACTCAAACTCAGTCCATTGAGTCGGTGATGCCATCCAAACATCTCGTCCTCTGTCGTCTCCTCCTCCTCCTGCCANAAAGGCTTCAAGTTGATAAACTAATAAAAATTGTTTTTTGTTTTGAATAGTGTTTTCTTAATTCAAATGTTTGTGAGGATATTTGGCGTTAACCTGTCTTGGGAAGAAGGGAAATTTCTATGTAGAGATAATTGGAATTGTTTCCTAAATAGTAGTTTTTTTCAAATTTCAGTGTGTGAGGAATTTTTCCTTTTTCACAATAGTGACATAGATCAATTTAAAATATTTAATTTTTTCTTATCCTCTACTTACGTTTTATTAGTTTTAACTGGTCTAAATAGGTAAATTTAGAGTCAATGTAGGGATATTTACAAGTTTAGTTAAACTTAGAATGTTAGTTCCATAAAGACCAAATTAATTTTTCTTCCACATACATTTCTATGTAATATGAAATTCTCTAATTTGGACATATCACAGTATGATAAAGTCAATGAGATTTAAAAGAAAACTTGAGATTAAAAATTGAGCAAAACTGTCGGTTTGGCAACATGTTGGCAGAATATAACCCTAATATTTAATCAGGGCAGAAATAAGTAAGCTTTATACTGCATTTTTATAAATGGAAGAACATAAATAAAGTCAATGGTTATTACTACTTTGGACATCATTGATCCTAAAAATAAGTTTTTCCATTATTACTGTTAGGAAATCTAAATCTGTTTGACTAGGTGATTTCTTGCCTTCTCATCTTAGATTCTTTTTCTTGGGAAGGATTATTAAAACTTTCTCTTAAGTGACGTACTTACTGATGCAGTTTGATTGATCTTTGTTCTAACTTAAGACTTACACATATGGGGCATGAAGCAGACAACTCAGACTTGAAATGTTTAGTGAATGAAGATGATGGCTAATTTTGTTGAGAAGCTATTTTCAAATTAATTAATTCTTTTCTCCTCTTTCACATTTTAGGAGGAAGTTAACATCCCCAACAGGCGAGTTCTCATTACTGGTGCCACTGGGCTTCTTGGCAGAGCTGTGTACAAAGAATTTCAGCAGAATAAGTGGCATGCCGTTGGCTGTGGTTTTAGAAGAGCAAGACCAAAATTTGAGCAGGTCAATCTCTTGGATTCTAATGCAGTTCATCACATCATTTATGATTTTCAGGTATGGTTTATTTTAACACATAAGTAAACTTAAGGGGCTTCCCTGGTAGCTCAGCTGGTAAGGAAGAAGCTATTGTCTCAGTTCAGTCACTCAGTCATGTCTGACTCTGTGACCCTGTGGACTGCAGCATGCCAGGCTTCTCTGTCCATCAGCAACTCCGAGTCTACTCAAACTCAGTCCATTGAGTCGGTGATGCCATCCAAACATCTCGTCCTCTGTCGTCTCCTCCTCCTCCTGCCATCAATCTTTCCCAGCATCAGGGTCTTTTCCAGTGAGTTGGTTCTTCGCATCAGGTGGCCAAAGTATTGGAGTTTCAGCTTCAGCATCAGTCCTTCAATGAACATTCAGGACTGATTTCCTTTAATATTGACTGATTTAATTTTACAGTCCAAGGGACTCTCAAGAGTCTTTTCCAACACCACAGTTCAAAAGCATCAATTCTTCAGCGCTCAGCTTTCTTCACAGTCCAACTCTCACATCCATACATGACCACTGGAAAAACCGTAGCCTTGACTAGACGGACCTTTGTTGGCAAAGCAATGTCTATGCTTTTCAGTGTGCTCTCTAGGTTGTTCATGGCATTTCTTCCAAGGAGCAAGCGTCTTTTAATTTCATGGCTGCAGTCGCTATCTGCAGTGATTTTTTCTGGGTGATATAAAAACTGTTGTTCTCAAGGAAGTTATAGTACTTAAGCTCTAACCTATTAAGCGACAATAATATACAGTGCACATATTTTTTTTTTTGAGGGAGTGGAAAAGTATGTCATCCTTAAAAAATTATGTTGAAATATAGGTTGACAAAAGGCAGAAAATGAAGCATTTTGTAAAAAGCTTCTGTTTGGGAATAACTCTTCTAAGTACCACTTTCTGTGCAAATCCTTTTCTTGTTTTGAAGGTAAAAATATTTGCTTCTTTATTTTTTATTTTTAACTGGAGGATAATTGCTTTACAATGTTGTATTGGTTTCTGCGGTAAAACTACACAGATCAGCTGTGTATGTCTGTGTGTTTATCCCCTCCCTCTTGAGCCAGCCGCCCCATTTCTACTCCTCAAGGTTGTCTCAGAGCAGCGCTCCCTGTATTATATAGCAGCTTCCCGTTAGCTAACTATTTTACACATGTTGGTATATCTGTCATTGCTACTCTTTCGATTTTGTCCCACCCCCTCCTTCTGCTACAAATCCTTTTGAAAATAGTATCTGTTACCCTAAAAACACTGTAAAACAGTTGTTCTCATATCTATTTTTGTTGTTTAGTTGCCGACTTAGTGACCCCCATTGCCTGCAGCATATCTGAAGGACAGGCTTCCCTGTCCTTCACTGTCTCCCAGAATTGGCTCAAACTCATGTCCATTGAGTCGGTGATGCCATCCAACCGTCTCATCCTCTGTTGTCCCCTTTTCCTCCTGCCCTCAATCTTTCCCAGGATCAGGGTCTTTTCCAGTGAGTCGGCTGTTTGCATTAGATGGCCAGAATAGTGGAGCTTCAGCTTCAGCATCAGTCTTTCTACTGTATATTCAAGGTTGATTTCCTTTAGGATTCACTGGTTTGATCTCCTTGCAGTCCAAGGGACTCATTTCCGTTTTAGAGATCACCACAAAGGCTCAGAGAGTCTAAACAACTCGTTGGCTGTGGTCACAGAAAAGTTATAGAAAGAATTAGGTTTTGTTACAACTCTTGAGTAAGAGGTGAAATCAGGAATTCAAGTTCTTTCTGAAAATATGACCCAAAGAACATTGCATCAGAATCACTTGGAAAACTTGTTCTTGTGTCTCACTCCCAGATTTTCATTCAGTAAGCCTATGGTAGAGCCTAGGACTGCACATTTTAAGAACCATCCCAGCTTATGCACATGTAAGTTTGAAAGCAACTTTCAGATCATGCTTCTTCAAGCAGTTTCTGAGAAGGAGGAAGTTTCATGTGTGGGTACATGAGCCCTTCTGATCACTGGTCTTCCCAAATCTTAACTCTGACTCAGCTCCTCTGGGACGTAGATGCCCGGTCTCTACCAAGGGCCTTCATGTCATACAGTATTGAAACGGTCACTTTACATACCCATTTTTTTTCATTAGATTGTGAAATCCTTGGTCCTCACACACTGCTTAGCGTATAGGCAGCATACTTAAATACTTAACTGGCAGTATAGTTTTTCTGGATGCTTAATTTTCTTTAAATGATGGAGTTAAGAGATTAGAATTTATGAATTTAATTTGCAATTGCTATTCCTCTCCCTTTCCCACAGACTTAACTAAGTATTTAGATCATATGAATGACATAAATGATTGCCCTTTTCTCCTGCTCAGATGAGGGGATGAAGCTTATTTTGATTTAGAAGCCTGGTTGTTGCCCCAGAGTTTCATCTGATTTTTGCCTAGGGATTGCTCGATTGCTCTTTCCTTCTTAAGGCCTATATATATTTTTAAGGAAGTTTGAACGTTGAAAAAGGGAAGTGTGACAAAACCACATAAAAAATTAGAATGATTCTTTAGTTGAAGGAATGTTTTAATAAACATGTTTCTTTGAATTAGTTTACTGTTGGAAGGCTATAGTTCTGTTTTTACTCCTTTTTGGCCTAAAAACACATCAATGCTTAACTTCTAGCCCCATGTCATCGTACATTGTGCGGCAGAGAGAAGGCCAGATGTTGTAGAAAATCACCCAGATGCTGCTTCTCAACTTAACGTGGATGCTTCTGGGAATTTAGCAAAGGAAGCAGGTAATGAAGACTTTATAAAATCTTCATAAAAATTAAGTGATCACTGAGTGTGCAGATATTAAAGTTTTGTAGATGGCTTATAAGAAATTTGTTGTACTTTTGATGAATAAGCTATTACAAATTCCAGTAAAGCATCAGGTTGTATAGTAATGTAATAGATTGTTTTCTCTCTCTCTCTCTCTCTCTTTTTTTTGGTAGCTGCAATTGGAGCATTTCTAATCTATATTAGCTCTGATTATGTTTTTGATGGAACAAACCCACCTTATAGAGAGGAAGACATACCAAATCCCCTAAATCTGTATGGTAAAACAAAATTAGAAGGAGAAAAGGCCGTCCTGGAGAACAATTTAGGTAAGACAGATCTCTTCAGTTAGCTCCCTGACTCTGAGGATTCCTTTTTGTTTAAGATTTGTGTGTATGCGTGTCTGTATCTTAATTTTTAAAATATTTGTTTAGTTGTTTTTCTTTGTTTGGCTGTACCGGTCTTAGTTGTGATGTATGGACTTAGTTGCTCTGTGGCATGTGGGATCTTAGTTCCTGGACCCGGGAGTGAACCCACATCTCCTGCATTGTAATGCGGATTCTTAACCACTGGACCACGAGAGAAATTACTTTTGTTTTTTAAATTAGTCAAGGAGCATAAATCCATTGGAGAAAAGCCAGGGAATGTAGTTAACAAGAAAAACAAGAATTTTTGAAATCCTGAAGAATTTATGAATCCTTTCAGACCATTTCTAGTATCAGTGTGTACATGAATACCTTTATAGATAGAAAGTAAGTCAGATTTTTGTAATATTTAAAAAAAAAAGGGTCAGTATCATTTTTCTTAGATTGCAGTATTCTATTATTTGTATGCTTACATTTTTTTCCCCCTGTGTTTGTATATCCACAGTCATTTGTGTGGTTTTTCTTTTTTCCTATGTGTTTGTAATACACACACACATTAATGTGTTAATTATAAAAGCCTCCTTAAATTTTTTTTAAAAAAATCTTAAAACTGTAGAGATCTCTACAGTGCTTCATCAGAGAAGCACTAAATGTGGTTATGGACGTATTTTTTATGGATTTCTAAACACCTGTGGATATTGTTTTATAAACTTGATTTTTCTCCCCCCACGTACATGCATTTAACTTCTCATGGAGCCATCTGTAGAATATCTTTTTCATATCAGTGACTGCATAATATCTGATTTAATTTATTAAATTATTAATAAATAATTATTAATTATTAGTAATATATTAATTTCAGTGCAGCTCCTTTGCACTGAAAGCTACTGCCTTACCTACATCCTTGAAAAACATCCCCTACTCTACATACTATATTAACATACAAGGCTTTTTTTAATTATTATTATAAATTATCCTTTGGAAATCATCTTTGAATATATATTAGTATACAGCTGACCCTTGTACAGCTTGGGGATTAGTGTTGCCAACCCATGCATAGTTGGAAATCCATGTGTAACTTTAGATTCCAGAAACTTAGTTCTCACAGCCTTCTCTTGACAGAGGGTCTTCCCTGGTGGCTCGGTGGTGAAGAACCCTCCTGCCAAAACAGGAGATGCAGGTTCGATCCCTGGGTCAGAAAGATCCCTGGGAGTAGGAACTGTCAACCCATTCTAATACTCTTGCCTGGGAAATCCTGTGGATGGAGGAACCTGGTGGGCTACAGTCCATGGGGTCGCAAAAAAGTCAGACACAACCTAGCAGCTAAACAGCAGCTCTTGTCCCAAGCCTTACTAAAACATAAAAGAGTCAATTTACACATATTTTGTGTGTTATATGTATTACATACTATTCCTAAAGTAATCTTGAGAGAAGAAAACATTAAAAAAAATCATAAGAGAAAATACATACAGTATTGTATCAACACTGTAAGTTTACCTAAGTTTACAAGATGAATTGTCTGTCAGTAACTACATTAGTGTTGTTTTACATGGTACAAAACACTGTACGTGTCATGTATTACTAAGACTACACATCAAAAATGAAGATAATCTGAGAAGAAATTTATATTTATTTACAGGTATGATTCAGGAATCAGTAAGGAAGAGCAGTAAATGGTAGCCTAGTGTAATCAGTAACGATTGCCTCATGGTAGCCTCGCCTGTGCACTAGTGAATGAATCATTATAAAAGTATTGGCATAGGTATTGCAGTCATTCATTATACAGCTAAATACTGTTAATTATGGTAATGTAACTCTTTGAAAACGAAGTTATGAGACATTAAGAAAACACATTAACCTTATATTAAGTATCACTCACCTTATGCCTGTGTAAGGATAGGCTGTCCACTTCAGTACATCTTATCCATGATATTTTGCATGGAAAAAGTTGCACATAAATGGAACCACACAGTTCAAACCTGTGTTATTCATGAGTCATCTGCCCAGCTCTTTAGTAAGTTAATTTAAAATAGTTTTCATTGAATTTCAATCGGTGTAAATTATCTAGTCTGTTATAACTCCTTAGTATTGACCAACATAAAATACCTCATAATTCCTTAGTCTGTGATTTCAAGGACTATGTGGTGAACACTCATATACCCTTTATACAGATTTCACCAACTGTTAATGTTTTGCCACATGTTTTACATGTACACTGCTTTTTTCCTGAACTCATAGAATTTCACCCCAAAAGACTTTACTATGTATCTTCAAGAAGGATGTTCTTCACATAATTACAATGCAGTTATTACACTTAGGAAATTTAGCATTCATGCAACACACAATCTTTGTAGGAATTTTGTCCTCAAAATGTCCTTTATTGCATTTATTTTTTTAATCTAGGAATAATCAGGGATCACTTGTTGAAATTGTCATCAGTTTTCTTTTTAATGGCCACAGTAATGAAAAAATTATGTTATTATAAAAATACCCCACATAACAGAGACATGTAAAAATACTCCAGATCACATTTGTTTAAATAGGTGAGCTGTGTCATTCTGGTATATTGCACATTTTCTGTGATAATAGACTTTAAATCTACACACTCTGATCTTATAGCAAGACTTCAGAACCAGTGAGCTTTGAACTAGTATCTGCTTTTATTACTCTGTAGGAGCTGCTGTTTTGAGAATTCCTGTTCTGTATGGAGAAGTTGAAAGGCTTGAGGAAAGTGCTGTGACTATTATGTTTGATAAAGTGCAGTTCAGCAACAAGTCCGCAAACATGGACCACTGGCAGCAGCGGTTCCCCACACACGTCAAAGATGTGGCCGCCGTGTGTCGTCAGTTAGCAGAGAAGAGGATGCTGGTGAGAGTCGAAGTGCTTTTTTAAACATTTAGAAGGACACCGAGCAAAAGTAGTTAGTTAGATAGTAGCTGTATATATAAATAATAAAAATTTTAAGCTGTTATATTTTATTTTATTTCTCAAATGCTATAGACTCCATTTGTCATTCTCTTACTGCAAGAAAACTGGAAACTTGTATTTTTCTTTGCCCGATGTCTTGTAAGAAGCCTGTCTTAAATAATGAGTAATGTCTATTTAAGATCTAGGTAGTGGCACAGAAGAACCTTAATGGTTTCAGCCACTGTAAGAATAATTTATAATTATTCTTTTAGATATTTGAACAATAGTTCATTTTAGGTATTTGAAAAAGTTAGAGCTAAATAGAATATCTACAGAAAGAAAAATTAGAGACTGAGTTATTTTAGAATATTTATAGTAGCGTGACTGGTTTTTTTTAATGCATCAAAATTTGTGTATTCTAAAAAAATATGTACCATGACAATATTTAAGAATGTTATATGACTGATTAACTCATCTTGAAAAATGGTTCTGTTAAGTTTTGGTGTTAGCTTCTTGGAATAATTGAAAATGCTAATTGAATTGGTCTGTGTTTCATAAAAATCTGTAAACATTTTAGAATTTTCACTAAATCAGAGCCACTAACAATTTATTTTAAAAAAATCCTTAAGGCTAAATTCTAGAAATTGATTTCCATTGTTAACTGGGGAGATTTATAGGAATTTGATTTTAGGTATCATCTGTAGAGCATTCCAGAAAGGGTACAATTCATCATATTTCTTGGGCCTGTTTAAGTTAGTTGTCTTGTCACAGTTGCTATTCCACTCAACTCAGAAAGTTTGAAACCAGTTTGAACTATTTGTGTCCTTGTCAGGATCCATCAATTAAGGGAACCTTTCACTGGTCTGGCAACGAACAGATGACTAAGTATGAAATGGCGTGTGCAATTGCAGATGCCTTCAACCTTCCCAGCAGCCACTTAAGACCGGTAAGTACATGGCATTTAGAACCTTACTTGGGAATTCCCTGGCAGTCCAGAGGCTGGAACTTGGCACTTTTACCGCTGAGGTTCAATCCTCAGCCAGGTAACTAAGATCCCTCAAGCTGTACTCAGCCAAAACAAACAAACAAACAGGTAACCTTCTTACTTCTTGGAAGTCAGGTCCATCACTATTGTGTTCTGTGGATAACAGTTTTCTTGTTGTTTAAAAGTACTGGATAACTTTTATTTTCCAGCACTGATCAAAGTGAACTTTGCTTGTATGTTGGCAGTTTCTATTGTTAAATTTCTCTAAATTGCCATGTATAAAGGAGCCCATGTGTATTGATGAAGTTTATAGAAAAAGTGCTTTCTTGATTGTGGCAGATGTTTTATTTATTTTTCTAGGGATTAAATCATATTTCTTGCATTGGGGGTAAAGGGAAATAGAGAATGTAAAACCTCATCATAGGGCTTCTCATTTGGTTTTGATTTTGTGTTTGTTTTAAAGATAACTGACAGTCCTGTCGTAGGAGCACAACGTCCGAGAAATGCTCAGCTTGATTGCTCCAAATTGGAGACCTTGGGCATTGGCCAGCGAACACCATTTCGAATTGGAATCAAAGAGTCACTCTGGCCTTTCCTCATTGACAAGAGATGGAGACAGACAGTCTTTCATTAGTGTATGTGTGGTGGTGGGGGTGGTGGTAGTGTTTTTTAAAACAAGAAGTCAAGAAGTCATGGCACTTTTTAAAGAAAAAAGGAAATAGTTTTGTATGAGTGCTCTTCAATTGTGACTCATGATCTTTCAGGTAAATGATGCTCTTGCACTAGTGAAATTGTCTAGGGAAACTTAAGGGCAATAATGCCTTGTTTGAAGTAATGATTTTCTCATTTTGTTCTGCCTCATTTGCTGTGTGAATATAGTAAATTATGATTTTCAAGTATTTGAGAGCCAGGATGAAACACATCTGCTGTAGACTTTTTGGTGGGGGGCAGGGTGGCAGGGGAGAAGAAATGTATTGTTCATTCCTATAAATAACCTCTACATTTTCAGGACTTTTAACAACTGTTGATCCTTTTATGTTTTAAATTGTGTTAAATGGCATACAAATCATTGGTGTTCATTGTTTGCTTTGCTTGAGTTTAAATCAAAATGTTTGAGAAAGAAACTTTATTTTTGCAACCTAAGTACAGTTTTTATGCTTGAGATATTTCAACATGTTATGTATATTGGAACTCCTGCAGCTTGATACCTCCTGCTTTTGTAGCAGTGAAAGATGAATGTTTGAGAAAGAGAGAATGTGTGTATGTGTATGTATTTTTTAAATATATATGAAACTGTCCTTTCCACTCCATGTCACTAAGTGATATTTCATATGTGCAGTTATACTAATAGTAATGGGCCTTGTAAGTCTTTTGACCATTCATGAATAATAATAAATACGTACTGCTGGCATGGTAATGCTTAGTTTTCTTGTATTTACTTCTCTTTTATGAAATGTAAGGACCAGATATCTAAACTGTTTTGTTGCTATAATTTTTAAAATTTCCTTCTTATCGTGTAAAATTATCTTCTTATCTGATGCAGAATATAGTTAATGTACATTAAAATACAAAGCACAGTAATAAAATGAGCCCTGGTGAATCTACCACATGAAATCTAGACTGTTACAGACACTGTATTTACTTGTACCCACTGATTTTTCTTAATGAAAAGTAAATAACTATACTCTTGTAATATATTTACAAAGAATGTTCCTTTTGAAGAATGCAGAGTATTTGAATGTGTTTTCTGTACCAGGTAATAGGTTACTTTGACTTCAACAGTATTTTTGGTCATTAATAAAGAAGCAGAAAGAAAGAATAACAGGTGAGCCTTCTATTCAGAGTTCAGTACAAATGCAGTTTTCAGATTTTCTGATTTCACTTGTGAAGTATTCTTTCCTTAGATTATAATCTTATTTTATTGGACAAAAACTATTTATTTCTAACTTACTTAGAATTTGGGATTTAGAGGGGATCAGGTCTGGGTGATTTGGTTAAAGCCTCAGTTCCCAAACCATGGTATGTTTTATTAGGAACTAGGGAAATTTTACTACTATGAGTGCTATGCTGGACCCACTGAAATAGAGTTTCTGAAACTGATGACCTGCTGATGTAGTTTTAAATGTTCTTCAGGTCCTTCTGAAGTAAGCAGCCTGGGACTTGTATTTGGCAACCACTGAGGCATTCTGGGTTTGTTTTTTTTTCCTTAGTTACACTTCATTTCACATAGTACTCAATTCAGATTTTCACATTAAAAATTTCTTCTCTAGCTGGACCTGATCCCCTTTAAACCCCAAATTTTTCATCAGTGGAAGAAATAAATGTAGTTCAAATCTGGCATGTTACTCTATATATGTTCATACTCTCAACATCCCTTTTTTATTTAGATAGCAAAATACATATTTTATTTATAAAAAAACACTTAGTTTGTGTGTGTGTGTGTGTTGCTTTTTTCATTTAAAATACTTTGGGATTTATATAATTACAAAGAATGTCCCTTTTTTCCCCTATTCAGCTTGAAATTTCAGTCTCAGAAAAGTTTCCATAATGCCACACAGAATGCCTGTAATTCCCTTACCATATTCTCCAGCTCTCAGCATTTAGCCATATTTTTCCTGTCATTTATTCTTTTTTTTTTTTTTAACACATGCACACATGATACATGATACATGTGTTTTTTCCCTGGGCCATTTAAGAGTAAGTTGGAGTCATGACACCTAATCACATACTCAGGATCTAAACTTGTGTTTTTTAAAGGTAAGAATACATGTCCACGTAACTGTAATAGAAACATCGAAGTCAAGAAGATAATAACATCAGTATGATGATCTCCTCTAATCCATAGACCCTATTCACATTTCATCAGTTGTCCTAGTGATGTCCTTTCTCAGTCTGTCCAATCCAGGATTATGCGTGCCATTTCTTACTTGCTTTAGCTTCAATCTGGAATAGTTCCTTAGTCTTTTTTCCCCCTTCATGAAGACTTGACATTTTTGACATCTCTACATAAAGAAATCAATGACTCACATCGATGCTTCCAGTTCTGGTGTTGCTCCACAGGGTTTACTTAGCTTCTGTCTTCTCATAGGTACTTTCTTTGCCAATGAGAAACATAGCTCCCATTAGTTTCAACATTCGCTCAAGTCATTTATAAGAGCCATTCTTGGGTCACACTAAGTCCCCTCCTGTTCCCCTCACCACACAGGTCTCCATGAGCCAGTTGAGTATCCCTGGCCCCTGGGCCATGGCCTCGATGCCAGTGGCCGTGTGGGCCACTGCACCTGGTCGAGGACCTCGTCCCAGCCCAAGAGGCACCGTCAAGCGGCCCCCACAATCCAGTGTGTCCCAGATTACCAAAGAGAGCGAACCAGCTAGTCTTCTGTGGCTGTATTTATTCCCTTTTATCAGTGACTGAATCAGTTTATTTAACCAGTGTCTTACTAATGTGCTTTTGAGTGTGTGGAGTCTTTATAGTCTTCTGCCTTTTTTATTGAAATGTGTTTGATTTGCAGTGTTGTGTCAGTCTCTGCCGTACAGCAGGGTACTTAGTTATTTGTGTGGAATGTTATAGCAGGCTTTCGTGAGCCCAGTTCCTACAATTCCAGTTCTCTAGTTTGTTACAGAACTCACAAAACATAACCTTTTGAAATGTAAACTGGACTTGGAGGCTTCAAATTTAATATGAGATGCTAAAACTTACCTAGGAAGAGTCGAACATTTGGGCTTGTTGAAGAGCAGGAAATAGTTTCTTTTTTCTTCTTTTACTCTATCAGCCCCAGACTTTATGTGCTGAGTATGTAGCACATTGGATAGTTGAACAAATAATGAGGGTTATTGACTACAGAACTCATCTTCTATAGTTATAATTTACGTGGAAACCAGCGGATGAGGATAGTGCAAGTCACTCAGTTGTGTCCGACTCTTTGTGACCCCATGGACTATACAGTCCGTGGAATTCTCTGGGTCAGAATACTGGAATGGATAGCCTTTCCCTTCTCTAGGGTATCTTCCAAACCCAGGAATCAAACCCAAGTCTCCCGAATTGCAGGCGGATTCTTTGCCAGCTGAGCCACAAGGGAAGCCCAAGAATACTGGAGTGGGTAGCCTGGCCCTTCTCCAACGGATCTTCCTGACCCAGGAATTGAACCGGGGTGTCTTGCATTGCAGGCGGATTCTTTATCAACTGAGCTATCAAGGAAGCCTGAGGATAAGAATGGATGATTGTAAAAAAAAAAAAAAAAGTGCTATATGAGATGGCACTTTTGTTTCTCTGATGTATTTATGTGTCTCTCAGCAGCATGAGGAATAGTCATGTGCTTAGTCTGTTTTCTTCTCTATTAGAGAAGCCTAGCTTTATTAAGCTGTCTGGTAATCCTTGGCTGTCTGATCATGATTGAGAGTGAGACACTGAAAGGACAATCGGAACTGCTGAATATCTGTGTAGGAGGACTGTCGTGCATTCTAGGATGATTGATAGTACCTTTGACCTCTACTCACTAGATACCAGCCACACCCAGGTAATAAAAATTGCTTCCAGACATCACCCATCTTGCTGCTTTGGGAGCAAGATCATCCCAGAGAAGAACAACTAGTCTAGGACCCTATGAGTGCTTCAGATTGTTAGATGGGGGTGGGGGTGTGGCTCTTATTATTTCCAGGTTTTTCCTTTTGGGCAGGTCAGATTCCTCAGAAAAGGGTCTTCCATTCCCCTACTTGGAGGGCAAAGGCCTGGCTGCCAGTGGTCTGGTGACTAGTGAGAGAGGAAGTCTGAGATCTGTACTATTAAACCATTTCAGGGGAAGTGTATCAAAGTGAAAGTTTGATCACAAAACATACGTTGCCAGAGGGAGCAGAGCACTAAACACATCACTGTGATGCTTTTAACCTCCCTTGAGATGCTGAGAATAGGAAGGGTCAGAAGGTGATCAGTCTGGGGTGGGTGGTACCCACAGCATCCAGGGATTCCCATACCATCCTCTTCCTACTGGAGTTAATACAGCTTAGAGATTCCATGATTAGTAGCATAGGGGACTGCTGTTAGAGCCAAGTTTGCCTTTTATATAATAGCCTTTCTTAAGAGTGTGCAGTTCATCCAGTAGACACCTAGACCCAAGATGCTGAACTCCTTGCTAGATTATGTTAGAGTTCCCACACAGCGCAAAGTCCTGAAGTTAGCATTCTGCTTTCATTATATTCACTTCTGACTCAAGTTGGATACCTCCATCCTCACCCCTCCCATCTCACCTCCAGTACTGTACTCCAGAAGTCATCTGTGTTAAGACTATCCAGAGGACAGATGTGCTGAAATCTGGAGGTGTTGGGAAGGGAATCTGGAAATCTAGTTTCGTGCATTTTTCTCTACTGTCTTCCGTGCCTTTCACCTAAGCCAATCGGGAGCTCTGGTTCTGAGTCTTTGGAAGGTTTTCAATATTCTTCCCTGGAGAACCCCAGGGACAGAGGGGCCTGGTGGGCTGTCGTCTATGGAGTCGCACAGAGTCGGACAAGACTGAAGTGACTTAGCAGCAGCAGCAGCAGAGTAACTTGCTTTGGTTCTCAGCTCTTGCAACCATTGGCTACATTTCAGCTCTGGGGAGTGGGGGGTTGGTTAAATCCTTTACCATAGTTTCCTTGGTTTCCAGCTTCCAGAGTTTTGTTACTTTTCATTTTGTGTTTTTCCTGTCCTTGTTATCTTGTGTCTTTATATATTTAACTAGGGTTTTTGGAGGAAACAAAATTTCATACATGTATTCTATCTACCATTTTAAAATGGAACATCATACTTTTGTTGATTTTATAGACTTAGATGGTGAGTCTCCTCCTGACCATCTTTATGAGCTGAAGGCTCCTGGTTTTCTTTAATTTTATGTCTTCCATAACAGTTCTTGTGATCTTCTGGCTCACTTTTATTCTTTTATTTCTTTGGGAAAGATAATACACTGGAACATAGTATCTTAGAAAAGGACATCCATCAGTTAATGTAAGTGAAAGCACCAAAGTAACCTTTTAATTTGGCTGTTAATATTGCCTGCACTCACCTAGAAAAAGTAACTTATTTTCCTATCATTTTGGAGTATCTTTTATTTGAAAAGATTTAAATATTCCTTGAGCTCCTGTGGACTTCTTATATTACAGACTGCCAAGGGTAAGCTTTAAAATTGAGAACAATCAATTCTGCGATTCCTGCCAAGTGCAGTTCTTGAGAGATGATAAAGGGTCAGCCTGGCATATTAACATTGTTGATCTAAAACAAAGCTAATAATTTTTGTCCAGTGCCCTGATGTTCTTAAGTTAGTAATGTCAGCTTCCTAAAAGGACACTAGAGTCTTTTATATTTTACATTTGTGAGATACAATTTAATTTTACTTAAGCCAGCGATATTTCCATTGCACAGGGTGGTACTAACTAAATGATAATACGATAATACAGATCATTTTGTATTTTAATCTTGTGTTACAAAAATGATCTGGATACCAAAATAGAGTACTATGCTTTAGACAGCGTATTATTTTTCCGGGCGCTTTTAACAAACGAATACCAATATAGTGGCTTAAACAACTCATGTATTATTTCATAATTGTGTAGTTACTCTGACACAGGTCTTCCTGGACTGAAATCAAAGTGTCTCCAGACTTCATTCCTTTCCAGAGGCTCTGGAGAAGAATAAGTTTTCCTGCTCATTTGGGTTGCTTGTAAATTCAGTTTCTGGCGTCTGTGGGAATGAAGTCCACATTTTGTTGCCAGTTATAAAGTTAGGGGCTGTTCCCAACTTATAGAGGCCACCACTTTCCTTGGCTCCTGCCTCCTCCTTCTATCTTCAAAGCCAGCTGCAGTGGGTTGAGTCCTCAGGTCAAATCTTTCTAACCCTTCTGTCTTATCTCTTGAACCACAGTTGGGAAAAGTTCTCCAATTTTAAGGATGCATCTGAGTAGATGGGGTATCTCCCAGTGACCCAGTACAATCTCCCCATCTCAAGGTCAGTAGCCTTCATCATCACATCTACGAAGTCTATAATGCCTTATAAGGTTCTGGGTGTCAAGGTGTGGGCATCTGTAGGAACCATAATCTGCCAACCATGTATATTAGATAATAGTTCTGTAACTAAAAAATGGAATTATTTAGAATTGGCAGCTTGAAAACTCAAGGTAAAACGGTTCTAAAAAAGTGTTCCATCATTTGCTTTAATTGTTAAGTGGTGGTTTGCAGAAACACAACCAGCTTTTGACAGTTTCTTCTCCTCCCCAAATCTGGTTATATTTTATTTAATCTTTGCTTAGGATTCTTCAGAATAAAAAGACTATGCTTTGGTCCATTTTTTTTTTTTTTAATTTTAAATTTTAAATTTTTTGGTCCATTTGTAAATAAGGACTACATCTACCCCCATCCCCAAGGTGACAAGACATTGGAATGGAGCAGATGAAAATGGGGCATCTTCTTCCTACTATTCTTAGACATTGCTATTTAAATGGAAACCAAGTTAGAATAGAGATATAGAATAGCATAAGAGGCAGTTGTTGCCTTTCTTTGCTATCTCTTACACATAAACTTCAGCGTGTGATCCTTAGGCAGACTGGCAATATTGTCTACTGTCTTTTATCATCCTCCAAAAAGCTGTTGATTATCTTGGAAGGGCTTCAAAAGCAATTAAGAAAATCCCTTATGTCAAGTTACATTTCAGACAGGACAAATTAGATGTATGGGGAAATGTCCTGATAAAGTACTCAAGAAATAATGAATCTTTGTACAGTTTGTAATTGCTCCTACAAAAAATTTACAGCTTGAATGAGGCTGTTAACCTGAGACTGGAAGCTCAGAGATGTTTATTTTTCTTTTCCTATTAAAAATGCAAATACCTCATGAAAATGAGCCCAGAGCATTTTTAAATGTCCGAACTGTAATTCAAAACATTATTTATTACATTTTTGACCTGGCTTTTTACTGCATCAATAAGCTGCTTTATAAATGCTGATTTTTAAGCCAGCAGCTCTGCGACAAAAAATGGCCAATCGGACTCACTAATGTAGTGCCGGCCCTGAAGGGAGGCTTGGCTCCAGAATGAAGTGTGAGGGTCAGCATCAATGTCACAAGAGAATAGGGGTGGATGGTGACTGAAAGCATTGATGTATTTGAGTGTTCATGAGATTATTGTGTTTGATTTCAACTCTATGCATTAAAGATAGGTGATCTTCAATCTGCATAACTCCATCGCTGTGGCTACAGAATAGTACATGCTCCTGGGGTGGCTCATCATTGAGTTGGTGGGGACAGAGGTTGGTGGGTTGGGTGCTGGAGGCTGGGGATACTCTGTCAAAAATAGGGATCATCCAGATAGAACACTTTATAATCACAATGCTGGGAAATTCAAATACAATTTCCTTCCCTCATGAACTGCTCTTCCCCACTGAGTAAAGTGATTTTCTTCCAAACTACTTGGATTTTATCTCTCCTAACTTTTGAAGTATGGGTGTATCTGCTAATTTTCCTCCTGTAATAAAATTAGCAAGTGGGAAGTTATTAGAGAGTTGTTATACAATATTCATAGACCACTTTTATTCGCAAAAGCATTTGAAGATTTCTTAAATATGAACCGCTTCCAAATAATCTTGGGCTCATTTTTCCTCTTCTTGATCCAAATCCCATGGAAGCAAACCAATCATGAAGCTCTGCAAAAAGTCATTGGAAGCCCCAGGCTCAGAACCCAGCTGTGGAGCATGAACTATTAGGTTCTGTGCCACTGGAAGCTTTGAGTAGCTGAACCATGGAGACTGAAGCTCGTTTAGAAATCCAAGTTGGTGCTTTGTTTCCAGAAGGCTTTGCCTGAGCTGAGGAAGGTAGACTAAACCTCTCATTCAGTTCAGTTCAGTTCAGTCGCTCAGTTGTGTCCGACTCTTTGCGACCCCATAAATTGCAGCACACCAGGCTTCCCTGTCCATCACCAACTCCCGGAGTTCATTCAGATTCACGCCCATCGAATCAGTGATGCCATCCAGCCATCTTATCCTCTGTCGTCCCCTTATCCTCCTGCCCCCAGTCCCTCCCAGTATCAGAGTCTTTTCCAGTGAGTCAGCTCTTCACATGAGGTGGCCAAAGTACTGGAGTATCAGCTTTAGCATCATTCCTTCGAAAGAGTACCGAGGGTTATCTCCTTCAGAATGGACTGGTTGGATCTCCTTGCAGTCCAAGNAGTTCCTCTGCCTTTTCTAAAACCAGCTTGAACATCTGGAAGTTCACGGTTCACATATTGCTGAAGCCTGGCTTGGAGAATTTTGAGCATTACTTTACTAGCATGTGAGATGAGTGCAATTGTGCGGTAGTTTGAGCATTCTTTGGGATTGGAATGAAAACTGACCTTTCCAGTCCTGTCGTTGACGGTTTTAGACGATTGCTTTTGAGATAGTTCAACAAAGTGATGCTTTTTCTGTTGAAAGACTAGAGAATAATAACAGCAAAGCCGATGAAAACCTGCAAAATATTCCTATCCACAGGACAACTCTGAATTCCCAGTTTTTCTTCATTAATGTTCCTTCTTTCCATTGTCATCCATCCATGTTCGCTCTTGGTGAGCTACTCCTCACTCTCACCCTCAAATACAGTCGCAGGTCATAACTGAAATCTCTGCACTATTTGTCTTGTCTTGATCTACCTTCCTTTGATTTACAGCTTTATCATACCTTTCCATTTCTCATTGTTTGTCCTGATTCTCTCAATCGAGTCAGAAGCTAACAGAATAAATACACAAGGTACATTTTCCAAGTGTTTGTTTTACTTATATAAATCCACCTAACCTCAAATGACCCTCATGGGTAGTTACTATTCCTGTGCACATTTTACGAATGGCGGTAAGGGAGACAGTGAAGATAAGTGTTGTTCAGTTGCTCAGTCATGTCTGACTCTTTTGAGACCCCTTGGACTGCAACACTTCAGGCTTCCCTGTCCTCTACCATATCCTGGAGTACAGAAACTCTTGTCCATTGAGTGGATGATGCCATCTAACCATCTTGTCCTCTATCATCACCTTCTCCTCCTGCCTTCAATCTTTCCCAGCATCAGGGTCTTTTCTACTGAGTCAGTTCTTCATATCATGTGGCCAAAGTATTAGAGTTTCAGCTTCAGCATCAGTCTTTCCAATGAATATTCAGGACTGATTTCCTTTAGGATTGACTAGTTTGATTTCCTTGCAGTCCAAGGGACTCTCAAGAGTCTTCTCCAGCACAGTTTGAAGGCATCAGTTCTTTAGTGCTCATCTTTTTTTTATTGTACAGCTCTCACATCTTTATGTGACTACTGAAAAACCATAGTTTTGACTATACAAACTTTGTCGGCAAAGTAGTGTCTCTGCTTTTTAATATGCTGTCTAGGTTGGTCATTGCTTTTCTTCCAAGGAGCAAAAGTCTTTTAATTTCATGGCTGCAGTCACCGTCCACAGTGATTTTGGAGCCCCCAAAATAAAGTCTGTCACTGTTTCCATTGTTTCCCCAGCTATTTGCCATGAAGTGATGGGACTGGATGTCATGATCTTTGTCTTTTGAATGTTGAGTTTTAAGCCAACTTTTTCACTCTTCTCTTTCACCTTCATCAAGAGGCTAATAATTCCTTTTCACTTTCTGCCATAAGTGTGATGTCATCTGCGTATGTGAAGATACTGATATTTCCCCCCACAGTCTTGATTCCAGCTTGTGATTCATCCAGCCTGGCATTTCACATGATGTCCTCTGCAGATAAGTTAAATAAGCAGGGTGACAATATACAACCTTGACATACTCCTTTCCCAGTTTTCAATCAGTCCTTTGTTCCATATTCATTTCTCACTGTTGCTTCTTGACCTGAATAACGGCTTCTCAGGAAGTGGGTAAGGTGGTCAGGTATTTCCATCTCTTCAAGAATTTTCCACAGTTTGTTATGATCCACACAGTCAAGGGCTTTAGTGTAGTCAATGAAGCAGAAATAGATGTTTTTGGGAATTCTCTAGCTTTTTCTGTGATCTAACGGATGTTGGCATTTTGATCTCTGGTTCCTCTGCCTTTTCTAAATCTAACTTGTACATCTGGAAGTTCTTGGTTCACATAGTGTTGAAGGCTAGCTTGAAGGATTTTGAGCATTACTGGCTTGCATGTAAAATGAGTGCAATTGTGTGGTAGTTTGAACATTCCTTGGCATTGCTTCTCTTTACGACTGGAATGAAAACTAAGTGATAGGCATGTTAAGTCTCACAGATGGCGAGTGATGGCATCAGGACTCATGCCCAAGTGATCTGGACCCAGAGATCATGCTGTTCATCTTTACTTTTCACTGGCCATCAGATTTCGGGGAGCTAACTGCCACTTTAGGTCAGGTCCTGAATGTAGAGTCTGACATTGCAATGGCAGAGTCTGACATTGCAATGGCTGTTTGATCTGGGACAAGTTAACTAACTTCTGTGAGCTTTAGTTTCCACCACAGTAAAACAGGGATATTTGTGTAAAGAAAATAGAAATAACCCCTATAAACATTCATAGCTCTGGTAGGTCCTTGGAGAAATTTAAAGTGTTAGCTAACCCTTTTGTCTTCCTTAATGTTCTCTTCTTATGCTGTAATTTGCAGATGAAATCAGCTGATTTCTGAAGGGGAAAGTGGTTTATCACATTGCCTCTCATAGTAATCTCAAGCTTTGTGACTTCAGATTAGCTGACTTTTCAACACTTCAATCCACGTAAGCATGGACTAGGTCTTCTCTGAACTTGTATCAAGTCACATAGTCTCAGATATACTTGCTCTCAGTCTGGAACTTTTATATTTCACTTTACATGTACTCATGGCTATGATCTTCAGGAAATGTTTTGAATGAAGAAATGAAGTGGAGCAGCAACCACCTGCTTGTGTGTTTGTATCATTTCATGAAGAGCTGGTGGGCTGGTCTGGTGCTCCGAGATTGGCAATGACCCATGGAAAATGCTTCAGCAGCCATCAGCATATTCCCTGGCCACAGGGCCAGCTGTTTCTAACCACACACTGTGTGGTGGGAAGTTCCCTTTCCAAGTTCCTTTCCTGGGAACCACACGGGCTATTAATTTTATAATGGCAAACAGAATTGCAGATGTCTGTGTGCAAGACTGGATTGCAGGATAAGCTTATCCCAGTTTCTGGGGACGAAATAGAAAGTTTATCTTTTCTGTTACACGTATAACTATAGTCAGTAGAATGCACTGCTCTTACCAAGTTTTAGTTTCACTTATTTATACAAGATAAGAATATGAAAACTTGATTGTATTGTATTTGAGTATGTCCTCAATTAAGCCCTCACTTTACTTTCCTCTTCCTTTTGATGAATCTTTGCCTCTATCCCCCATCTTAACTTAGCTTCGCCAGGTGTAAATCCTTTTATTGAGTGTCTTGTAAGTGTAACTTCCTGTGCACATGGGAATATTAGGGAGAACAGAGCATGAGCCTTGTCCTAAGGGATCATGAAACCTAGTAAGAGCTAAGAATCAAACGTGAAAATGCCACAAACATAGTAATATTTTTAGAACAACAGCTACTCGAAAACTACCAATTATTCAGATATCCTTCCAGAGATAGGCTGTGTATAGATTGAGCATATAGTCATACATGTACTCCTATCTTAAAAGTAACAGATAAAAGCATTCTATTTGTATGTTGTTCAGTCCTCAGATCAGGTATATCCCCTGGAGGAGAAAATGGCAACCCACTCCACTATTGTTGCCTGTAAAGTCAAGTGGACAGAGGAACCTGGTGGGTTACAGTCCATGGGATCCCAAAGAGCTGGACATGACTGAGTGACTAAGCACATACCTACGGTTACATTCCTTGCTTTTTTCCACTGGATGGTGTGTTTTGTAGATCATTTCGTAGCTGTACATATATGTATGTGCTCCATTTAAGAGCTTCATAGGATTCTATTAAATGGAAACCAGTGATTTTCTATTGTCACCTTACTGTTTTAATGCCAAATAGGTACATCAAACTTGATTACTCTCCTTAATCTTGAATTTAAATGAATTTTAATTGATTTTAAAAATATGCTCTTGGGGGGAATACTTTAGACACAGCAGTTTGGAACATCACTGAAACAAATGTCTTAGACTATTTCTCAAGACTCTTGAAGGGGATGACATACTTGAATTTGTATTCTGGCTTGTTTGTTTAAAAAAGCAGCTTCTCATTAAATCACCATCATATTAACAAAACAAACAAATGCTAAGAAAATATTAAAGGTCTTCTGAATATGGAGAGACTATTACATTTAATAAAGTGGTACCTTCATTTGTCATGTTCCCCAATAACATGGATATAACGAATCCCTACCCCACTACTCTTCCCACATTTAAAACTGAGGCTTTGGCTTTCTCATTTTAGGTTTTCTTGTTTTTGTGTGTGTGTGGTTTTTATTATTTCTTTTGGTAAGAATGCTTAGGATGGCAGCTACCCTCTTAATAAATTTTGAGGTATACAATGTAGTCACGTTAATTACTGTAGAGCAGATCTCTGCAACTTACTCATCTTGTACAACTGAGACTTTGTGTGCATTGATTACCAGTTCCCCATTTCTCTCTCTCCTTGACCTCTGGCCACTACCATTCTATTAATACTCTGCTCGCATGAGCTCAACTATTTTAGTTAACTTCATTTAAGTGAAATCGTGCAGTAGTTGTCCTATGACTGGCACATTTTAACCTAGCTATTAAGACTCTTCTGTATCATACTGCAGGATTTCCTTCTATTTTATAAAGATTTTTTTCTAACGTGGACTATTTTTAAAGTTTGTTGAATTTGTTACAATATTGCTTCTGTTTTTTGTTTTGGTTTTGTGGCCACAAGGCATGGGGCATCTTAGTTAACTGATCAGGGATCAACTCTGCACCCACTGCATTGGAAGTTGAAGTCTTAACCACTGGACTGCCAGGGAAGCCCCAGGAGTCCCTTCTTTTTAAAGACTGAATAATATTCCATTGTATGATATACCACATTTTCTTTATCCATTACCTGTTGATGGATATTTAGGTTGTTTCCATTTCTTGGCTGTTGTGAATACTGATTCAGTGAACACAGGAGTGCAGATTTCTTTTGAGATTCTGATTTCTATTTTTTTGCTAAATGCCCCAAAGTGGGATTACTGGATCATACAATAATTCTTTTTTTTTTTTTTTTTTTCTGGCAAATGTTACATATTTTATTTTATTTNTCTATACCTAGCAAAACTATCTTTTAAGAATGAGGGAGAAGTTAACATATTTCTAGATAAACAAATGCTGAGAGTTAATCACCAGTAGACCTGCTTTATAAAAGAGAATTTTTTTTTCATGTGTTAGAAGAGTAGATTTTTTTTTGACTGTTTTTTATTTATTTATTTATTTATTTATTTTTCATCTCAGGTGTACATGAGGTCCCAATCTTGAACCCCCCCCCCACCTCCCACTCCACATCAACTCTCTGGATCATCCCTGTGCACCAGTCCCAAGCATCCTGTATCCTGAACCGAATATAGACCGATGCTTTGTTTCCCACTCGACAGCACACATGTTTCAGTGCCATTCTCCCATACCTTCCCTGCATAGAATACAATAATTCTATTTTTAATTTTTTGAGAAACCTCCATACTGTTTTCCATAGCAGTTATACCCTTTTACATTCCTGTCAACAGTGTTTTAATTTTTGCACATCGTCACCACTTGTTATCTTTTACTTTTCTAAGCTAGTGGACATTGTAACGAGTATGAGATGGTCTCATGGTGGTTTTGATTTGCATTTCCCTGATAATTAGTGACACTGAACATCTTTTCATATACCTGTTAGCCATTTGTATGTCTTCTTAACTCCTTATCAAGCTTTTCTACCATTATTTTCTATGGTAGAAATATTTTCTACAAATATTTTCTACCATTCTATGGATTGCCTTTTCACTCTGGCTTTCCATTCTCGTTTCATTTTCCTCACTCTAGTTTCTGCTCTTGTTTTTGTTTGCTTGTTTTAAGGCAACAAAAATAGAGATGCTCAGCAAATTTTGTTAACTGGTAACTTTCATATTTTTAATACAACAATAGCTGATGCTCAGTGTTTTGGACATTCTGGAGTGCCTTGTATGACCTAAGTCCTGCTAATATGACTTCTCCGTGGGACTTGCACTGTGGCTGTCAGAAGAAAGCAGAGATCCATGTTAGTTTGTTTTGTTCTACAGAAACACCCTGGCAGTGCAGGAGACACAAGAGATGCAGGTTCGATCCCTAGGTCGGAAAGATTCCCTGGAGAAGGAAATGGCAACACATTCCAGTATTCTTGCTTGGAGAATCCCATGGACAGGAGCCTGGTGGGCTATAGTCCATGGAGTTTCAAAGAGGCAGACTCAACTGAGCACACACATACATATATTGCCTTTACTTATGCCTATATTTTATTTAAAATTTTTCTAGTGCACTTAGTATGCTGAACTCTCCTCCCTGCCTGTGGTCATATGATACATACCTGGCCAAAGAGACTGGATCAAAGATGGACATATGACCTAAGTTGTGTTAACATGACCTCTCCATGGGACTTTCAGGAATGACTCTCAGGAGTTTTCTCTTTTTTCTTAAGCCAAACAGTTCTTGGTGGCCATCTTAGCCACCGTGTATAATCACTTGCCTAAGAATGAAACTGAGAAAAACAGAGCCAAAAGTTTGAGCGACAGATTTGAATTCCTTATGAAATTCCTTGAACCCTTTGATTTGGCTGTGCTTGGAGCCAGCTTCATTGCCTTGAACTTTCCATTAAGTTTCTGTGGAGAAATGACTCATTCCAGGGCTGAAATAATGAGATGCACAGAGATGTCAAAAAGCAAGGAAGGACCCCCCAAAATAACAGAGGTATGTGAAAATGACAAAGGAATCAACTTGAAGGATCACCCAATGGCCAAATCTGGGGCAAATTTAGCAATAAAATAAAAGCAGGCCTCTATATAATAATTGGTTCATCTTCTTTAAGCTTGTCAAGGTTAAGAGAATAAAGTTGCGGAATTTTACCAGATGGTAGAGGCCAAGAAGATATGAAGCTTAAATACAATGAGAGATCCTGGACCAGAAAAGAGATGATTACCAAAATTTGAATCAGATTTGTAAACTAAGGTATGTTTTTGTCAATACTAATTTTCTGGTTTTGATCATTTTATGACAGCTAATTTTATATTTGGCAAAGCTGGCTGAAGGATATATGGAAACTAATCTTTTCATGATTTCGTTTGGAAATATAAAATTATTCTAGATAAATGTTATTTAGAATTAGTCTCAATATGGACTTCCTCTGAAAATAATTAGCACTTAGCATTCTCATCTTTGTTGTCATTTTAAGTTATTTTATGTCAGTTTTCTCTCATCTGAAACCAAAAATATCTTAATTTAATAAAATCTGTTTATTTTTGTCTGATTTTCACTTCAACCTTGTAATGCCAGGCTTATCTACATTTGCAGATTATGAAACTAAGCCTTAGGTAGTTGAAATAATTTTCTGAAGATCACATAGTAAGTGACAGAGCTAGGATTTGAATCTATGTCTGCTTGACCTCAAAATCTTATGCATATGAGAAAAATAATCAACCAACTGAATAAGTAACCCATCTTATTTTAAAACAGACTGTGTTTTCAAAACTTTGTCTTGTTCCAGAGGAGACTTGAGACAGAATGCTTGCGACTTGGGGTCAGGTTAGAAGAAATATTGTAAAGATATTAGAAAATGTTTTGGTGTTTGTGTTTTGTAAGCACACAGCAGAACTCTGTAATTTATATGGTGCAGGAGGGCATGCAAATTAGTCTCAATATGGACTTCCTCTGAAAATAATTAGCATTTGGCAGACAGTATGATCAAATAAGTCAGATAACTGAGGCATATGTCCAATGGGATAAATACTTGATTCAAACCTTTGATGAACTGTTTCTTTGTTATTTTTTTTTAATATGGGAGTAGTTTAAGGAAAAGCAAACAGTGGGCCATGTTAAAATATCCATTAACTAAACACTCTGAAAGGGTATAAAATGCCTCCAGCTGCCAACAAAAATTAGGCTGCAAATACGCCTTTGGTTACCTAACCAGACAATCCCTAAACACTTAGTTCTAATTAATTTTCTTCATTACACAACAATGCCTCTCCTAATTACACTAGAGAAATTCCATAAACCTACTAGCTATTCAAAGTCTTTATTGAGCAATTTATTCTGGTAGGTCCCTATTAGAAGCAGATTCTCACTCTAATTTATATATACCTCATCTCAGAGGATGTGGGCTACTTGGTAAACCACTGTCAGCTAGGCAAACTAATCTTGCATGTGACAATATTCCAAATTAGGAATTTGAGTGTGATGGAATATCAAGGCTGAATAATTGAAAATGTAACAAGGTAAAGGTGAAAAGTACAAGCACAAGAAGCACAGAGCGTCTGAATCCTACACGTGTTGCTCAAGTTTGTGATCCCTGAACCAGCAATAGAGGCTGACTCAGGGAAACCAAACTGCTTTCACTGAACTCAGGTGCCAAAGGGTAGGCAGCGGTAGTGTGCAGCTACAGAAGCAATACAGCTAGTATAATAATTGGACTGAAGGGGTCAGAGAATACAGACTTTCAAGGGTAGTGTGTGTGTGTGTTCAGTCGGTAAATTATGTCTGACTCTGTGGCTCCATGGACTGCAACCTGCCAGGCTCCTCTGTCCAAGGGATTCTCCAGGCAAGAATATTAGTGTGGATTGCCATTTCCTCCTGCAAGGAATCTTCCTGATCCAGGGATTGAATCTGCATCTCCTGTATTAGCAGGCAGATTCTTTACCATTGAGCCACCTGGGAAACAAAGACCCTAAAACTGCCTCTCCATGTGTGAGGGCCCAGTAAAGTGACATGAGTCAGAACTAGGAGTCCCCAAGTCCCTGACCGGAGCTGTTTGCAGGACACAGTGTCACTGTAGAGAGAACTGGGATAATTTATCAGAGCTTATTAGCTGATTGATGACAATGTTTGTAAATTGGGTCAGAGTCTGATCCTTGGAACAGCCATTTTTGGCTTACTTTCCTAGCCACGTAAAAACCTGTGATCTTCTTAACAGTTACCACAGTTTCAGAGGATGGCCTGTGGAATAGTCAGTACAAATGCATCCCTAGTATCAGAGCTCAAAGCCAACTGATGGTATTCTAGCAGCATCACTTCTTTTTTGTTTTTAATTTTTATTGGGGTAAAATTGATTTACAGTGTTCTGTTGGTTTGTGCATAGCAGTGAGCAGCTTTACTTTCTTTGCTTGGAATGTGCTGATTAACCAACCATTTCAACCTAGGCCTGGGGACTTGCTCTATTTTTTTTTTTTTAAACATGAATTTTCTCTTATGCCATTAGATTAAAAAATAGCCTGGAGTTTTGCTACTCAGAGTCTATGAGCCAGCAGCATCAACATCACTTGGGAGATTTTCCACTTCCAAACCTACTGAAACAATCTGCGTTTTAACAAGATCTCCAGATAATTCATACATACACTGAGGGGTGAGCAGTACTGGTCTAGAGCAATGGTCCTCCAGTTTTAGCATACCCCAGACTCCTCCTGAGGGTACCTCATCCCTAGACTTTCTGATTCACAACTTCTGGGCTGAGGCTGAGAAAGTGAGTTTCTAACAGATGTACATCCCAAACCTTCTTGTATTCTGACAATAGACTGATTGGTCAAGGACTTTGGGGATATGGAAATTCCGTTGCTATAGGAATAGGTTTTGGTAGCCAAGGGCTCCACCAGAGTTATTTTTCCCAAAGTGTTGGTTGTGAAGTCTTTTTTAGGTGATTCTAAAAATTCTACATGTTTGAGGATGTGCTGAGTCAGTGGTTCTCATCTGTAGAGGAAGATGGACCACCCTGGTGGCTCAGATGGTAAAGAGCCTGCCTGCATTGCAGAAGACATGGGATCAATCCCTGGGTCGGGTCCATCCCCTGGAGAAGGAAATGGCTACCTACTCCATTATTCTTGCCTGGAGAATTGTATGGACAGAGAAGCCTGCAGGCTACAGTCCATGGGGTCATAGAGTCAAATACTACTGTCGACTAAACACTTGCACTTAAACCCTTTTATTATCAACGCAGATTCCTGGTCCCCACCACCAATCCTCACTCCCTAAATTAGTGGGCCTTGGATGAGGTCAAGAAATCTGCCTTGGATGAGGTCAAGAAATCTGTATTTTTAATAAACATCCAGATGATTCTGAGATAGACGGTCCATAGACAAACTCTGAGAAACATTGATTTAAATGCTGAACATCTTAGGGAGAGAGCAGAATTTTGTGCCCTCTCAGCAGCAGAATTGCAGTGTTCTCCCAACGCGGCAGCGAGTGCCTCTCATAATTTAGCAACTGAAGCAGTTCCAGGAAATCAGTCCACTGAGCCCTTTCCTCACCGAAGCCCCAGTAGAACTTGCTCACTCCTCCTTTCTTAATTATGTCTGGCCAGCAGTGAGTACTCCAGCCGCTGTCCTCTTTAATCCACTTATCCATCTTACAACTCCAATTAACCAGGTGCAGCCATCCATCTGGCTAATATGAGGACAAGCTGTTAATTTGTGAATGAAGAAAAGGTCTGCAGACAACAAACAAACGAGCAAGGAGCTTCAGAAGGTAACATTTACCCCAGTCCTTGAGAAACAAGGTGAAATATGGGAATTCATTTGTTGTAATAAGGAAATGCAGTTTGGTGGAGGGAAGTGAATACAGAATTTAGGCAGCTTAGGGACCATATGACTTGTCCCAGGTTATCTCTGAGCTTCGTACCTTTGCCTGTTAAATAGGGGAAGTAATAGGACTTAATTTTCATCTCAGGGAAGTTAGGAGAGTCCACTGAGATCGAGTGAGACAAAGTAGTTTGTAAAATGCAACAGAAATATTCTCGTTTGTTTCTGTGTATTTTATGTGTATATGGGGGAATCTTTCCACGCACATCTAATACTTTATGAATAATGTTTTCTATCAAGCCGATTGTACACTTTGATTACATGCTAGCTTTACTATTTTATTGACTTCATTTTTTTTTAATAATAAAACAGATTCCACCATCCCTTTCAACCCCAGTCTTAAAATGTTAAGTGTGCATTCGAACACGTTACAGGTAAAATGTGTCCTCAGATCCACATATTGAAACCTTAGCCCCTTAGTGTGATGGTGTTTGGAGGCAAGGCTTTGGGAGGTAATTCAATTTCAACTATGTCTTGAGGGTAGGGCCTTCCATAATGGAATCTAATGCCCTTATAAGAGGAAGAGAGAGCGCAATTAGGAAAGGCCATGTCAGTATACATTAGGAAGGCAGCTGGGACTTCCCTGGCCATCCAGTGGTT
This sequence comes from Neotragus moschatus, assembly GCA_006410615.1. NCBI lineage: Eukaryota > Metazoa > Chordata > Mammalia > Artiodactyla > Bovidae > Neotragus > Neotragus moschatus. The sequence continues at coordinate 513,039 of SJYA01001067.1, read as the reverse complement.
AAGCATCTGTCTTCCAATGCAGGGGCCAAAGATTCTATCCCTGGTCTGGAACTAAGATCCCACTTGCCTCCCAGGCAATTAAACCCAACTAGAGAAGCCTGAGCATGGCAGCTACTGAGTCTGTCTGCTTGAGAGCTTGTGCTCCATGGGTAGAGAAGTTCTATGCTCTGCAACTAGAGACCCCCAAGGCCTCACGAGGAGGAGCCTGCATGCCCTAATGGAGATCCAAGGCGCCCCCTGTCTACAAACCAGGAAGAAGGCTCTCACTGAGGACTGGATTTGCCAGCACCTTGATCTTGGGACTTCCCAGCCTCCAAAACTGAGCAATAAAAGTTTGCTGTTTATATCCTCCCTCCTGCCCCCACTAGTCTTGGTATTTTGTTGTAGCGGCCTGGGCTAAGACAGAAGCAGTCCCTGGAGAACTCACTGAAACCAGATATCTGGGTGCACTGCCTGAGTTCTGATTCAAGGGGTCTGGGAGGGGCCTGAGAACATGCATTTTTAATAAGTCATTCTAATTTGGCTGGTTGAGGACTGTTGCATTAAAATGGAACTTGCCCTTATTACAAAATAAAAGCTTCTGTAATTTAAAACGTTAGTATTCTCCACCTAATAGTTATCTCTAGTTTAAAAGGGATCTGACTCCAGACCTAGAGCTAAATGAGAGGCAGTATAAAATATACACCTCGTGACCTTTCATCACTTGCATCAACAGAGCTGAGCTAAGCACATTTTCTTTCTTAACATGTCATTTTAAAAGTTTTTTTTAAAGCCTTCAAACTACCCTAGGAGTTTATGGTCAATCTGGGGAGACCAAATATACCCTGCAAAACGTTTTGCAAATAATTACTGAGCAAAATAAACTATATGCAAAACCGTATTGCCTAACGTTCCCAGGTAAGAATGCCATTACATTCCTAAAAGAAGGAATTGAGATATAAATGCCAAATGCTCTGAAAATATTCTTTTTTATTACTTCAGGTTTTTTTCGTTTTTAATAGCTAGCTAGAGGCAAATCTTTTGACTTGCACTCAGCCAGAGTTGGGGTAAAATTTTGAGGCACTTCCATTCACCTCACTGTCTTCCCTGTGTCATTAAAGTCTGGAAGCACTCTTTCTAGGTGTGATCTGTGGGTTATCTGCTGCAGAATTGCCTTAGAAACCTATTCAACATACACAATAAAAATGACCTACTGAAAGGGAATCTTGCAAGAGAGGTCATGGAAACATCTCATTTAGCTAGCTCCTCCAGTGAATCTCATATATATTTGTTTACTTTGAGAGGACACGCTCCAGAAACTTCTCCCCAACCCCATCCTGGGAATCTAACTTTGGGATTACCACATGTTCTTGAAATGACCCTATGTGGTAGGCATTAAGTAAACCTGCAGCTGTAAGGAGATTTTGTTTCAGTTTGAGACAGTTTATGGGTTAATATTACATCCTAGAGGGCACTTGATCCTGCCTGTAACAGGAGCCTCCTTGCCAGAGATCTGTGATGGACAAAAGGCAAGGGAGGCAAGACTCTAATCCATACATTAAGAAAGATATCCAAAGGGAGAGGAAAGGATCAGGTTCTGATGATAGTCAGAAAAGCCACGTTGATACTGGTTGGGTCCGGGGAGCTTGACAGACCAGGTTAAGAGGCAGATTTGTTTTTGTTTTCTTCAACAGTCCTATTTCTTTTCCTTAAAGATTTTTAAAAAACTTTTTATTTTGTATTGGGGTATAGCTGATGAACAGTGTTGTGATAGTTTCAGGTGAACAGCAAAGGGACCCAGCCACACATATATTACTACATGTATCCATTCTTCCTCCAATTTTTAAGATCATTTTGATGTGGACCATTTTAAAGTACTGAACTTGTTACAATACTGCTTTTGTTTTATGTTTTGGTTTTTTGGCCTTGAGGTATGTGGGATCTCAGCTCCGCGACCAGGAATCGAACCTCCACCCCCCGCATTGGAAGGCAAAGTCTGGACCACTAGGAGAAGTTCCAAGAGTCCTATTTCTTAAAAGATTAGTTGCTTTTCATTCACCCATACTATCTCCAAAGGGTAGATATATGAATATGAGGGCAGTAATTGTAGTCCTATGATCCAGTTGTGAGCTTCAGGCTGAAGCAAAGTCTTTCTTCTTGAACTCCATGGAACCGTTTCTAATTATGTATGAATACATGTCTATACAGACACCTCCAAAAAGAAGCAATAAATGCAAAGAAATCTTATTACATTGAATTAATCTAATGATGATTACTGAGTATGTAGTGGTGTGGGATTTCAAATTATTAAGTAGAACCACATGATGACTTTGCTACCTGCCATTTTCACCTAATATACATGCAGTCACATTTTCCCCCTTGAAATATATTCTGTGATTTGATTATTTTTAAATGACTGTATAGCTTTGCATTGTACTTATATTATGGTTTTTATATGTAGTCATTGATGGTAGGATGTTCAGTTCAGTTCAGTTCAGTCGCTCAGTCGTGTCTGACTCTTTGCAACCCCATGAATCGCAGCACGCNGGCATTGCCTTTCTTTAGGATTGGAATAAAAACTGACCTTTTCCAGTCCTGTGGCCACTGCTGAGTTTTCCAAATTTATTGGCATATTGAGTGCAGCACTTTCACAGCATCATCTTTCAGGATTTGGAATAGCTCAACTGGAACTCTGTCACCTCCACTAGCTTTGTTCTCAGTGATGCTTTCTAAGGCCCACTTGACTTCTTTAATAGTTCCCAATAAGATTTCTCTCTCTCTCTCTTTTTTTCTTAATTTGGCTGCACTGGGTCTTAGTTGCAGCATGTGGAATCTAGTGCCCTGAAAAGGGATGGAACCCGAGCCCCCTGCATTGGGAATCTTAACCAATGGACCATGATTTCTCTATTTTATATTGGGTGACTTTTCCCAGTTGTTGCCCAACAATCAAGGGATAATGTTCTGGTTATAATATTAATAGTTCCATTTCCCTGCCTCCAAATCACTTGAGTTTCATCTTCAGGAGCTTGCTGAAAGCAAATGCAACAATCTCAGTCCATTATATTTCATCCATCAGTTCACATATTCATCAAATATTGAGGAAATGGAGGTGACTGCCTTTATGGGTTTGATTCTGGTGATGCTCAAGGGCGATATTCAAGTGAAAATAAACGTATACTTTAATACCAGGTAGTGAGAAGAATCACTAAATAGCTCTGGATTTATTACTCCTCATTGGAAGGTCTTCTGTTGTATTACGGACACTATTGTCAGAAAAGTTAGGATGAGGTCGTGGTAGGCCAAGGAGGTGTGTCAAGGATCTCTTCCTCTAACATAACACGATTCTTGCTCAGTCACAGATGGTCTTCCTGGTTCCCCCTTTTGTCTACCATATAAAGAGACTCTTTTTTTTTTTTACCTTGATGCATGGTAATTTTTAAATTAGGTGGAGAACACCAGGCCTTTTTGTTAAAACAGATCATTTTATTTATATGGGCTTACCTGTGGCTTGCTGCCTGTTGTTTTTGTGGGTGTTTTTTCTTTTGTTGTTGCCTTTCCTTTTTCTTTTTTTAAATCAATGAAGGGTTGAGATTGGTATGGGCAGTGTTGGGAGTCTAGTTTCTCTTTTCAATTTGACCAGAATGCTATTTACTGTGTATTTCTGAGGTCAAGCAAACCAATAAAAGAGGCCAGCCAAACCCTGCCCTCCAGAAGTCACCAGCTCACCGAATGTATGTTGTGGCAATAACTGGACTTTTATATCTTAAGAAAAAGGGACAAGTCCCAGTACTGACTGCTCTGTTAGACAACAGATGAAGAGAAACCTGTCCTAAAAGTGTGTTATGGTTCTTCATTGAACTTTTAGATGTCTGTTCATAGATAAGCTTACAGTTAACAAAATCCGGCTCCCATGAGGTCAATACAAAGCTGACTCCTTTTCAGAAGTAAATTTTAGAGTGACTTGCTGGTCATTTTCGAGAGCATTGAAGCATAAATGCATTTTGCTTTCCATGGAACTTCCTTTCTGTTATTGTCAAAGATAAAATCTCCATGATCCCTTCTGTGCTTCTCAGTAACATAGCTGAACAACTCAAAAGAATTTTCCCATCAGTTTTCTTTAATTCAAACCTCAGCAGCCTTAAAGGGAACAATCATGATATCTAGGATCGGCTTGTGTAGACTCAGATGGCTTTTGCATATTTTTCATTATTCATTTATTTGGTAATCAAAGGAAGCTATTTTGATTCTTATGTATCTAGTTCTTCAGACAAACAGTCAAGCCAGAATAAAGTGAACCCTCAAGTAATATGAATAGATCCATATAAGAGGCAAATACCCTTTTAGCCTGATCTTTATGAAAAGGGAATTAAAATGGGAGAGTTCAAAACTTGGTCAGTCTAACCATTGTAGAATCTGTTTCCTTAGATTCTTAAATGTGATATGGTTAAATTTTTGTGTTAGCTGTGGATTAAAGATATTCAGATATACTACAAGCCTGGAAAGAAAGAAGAGAAATAGTTACTGATGAAAAGGAAAAGGAAGTAGTCACATTCATATTTATTAGTCCAAGTAAATACTAAATGATAGTTTGAAATTATTTTAAGAATTTTTCCCTAAATCATATTTTTCATTTTAAAACCTTACATTTTTAAAATGTTTACACTCAAGATATTCTTATTAATTGGTTACACAGACATAGGTTTTCATGTTGTGTGGTTATAAACCTTCAACTCATGTCATATGGTGTTTGGTGCATACCTGCTACTTATTGGGCTTCCCTGATGGCTCAGCTGGTGAAGAATCCACTTGGAACGCAGGTGACACAGGAGACACAGGATAGGTTTGTTCCCTGGTTTGGGAAGATCCCCAGCAACCCACTCCAGTATTCTTGCCTGAAAAATCCCATGGACAGAGGAACCTGCCTGGCTATATTTCATGGGGTCACAAAGAGTCAGACATAGCTGAGCATGAGCAAAGGCAAAAAGATTACTGATTTTTGCAACCAAGAAAAAAATTAGTAATGGACACATGATTTACTTCATATGTGGAATAAAACTTTTTCCTGAAAAAAAAAGAGTGATGAGTTAATTAACTCAGGCCACCATAACAAGATATCAGAGACTCCGTGGCTTAAAGAAACTTCTGGATGCTGGGCATTCCACATCAAGGTGCTGTTAGGGTGGATTTCTTTCTTTTTTTAAATTTGGTTATTTTTAATGGAAGGATCATTGCTCTACAGTATTGTATTGGTTTCTGCCAAACATCATCATGAATTAGCCATAGGTTTACCTATGTCCCCTCCCTCCTGAACCTCCCTGCCACCTCCCTCCCCATCCCACCCCTCTAGGTTGTCACATAGCTCTGGTTTGAGTTCCCTGAGTCATACAGCAAATTCCCATTGGCTATTTATTTTACATATGGTAGTGTTTCCATGTTACTCTCTCCATACATCAGGGTGGGTTTTTTATGAGATCTCTTCCTGGCTGGTAGACAGTGGGTAACTTAACTGTGTGCTTAAGTGGCCTTTCCTCTCTGTGCACAGAGATCGTGCTCTGATATCTCTTCCTCCTCTTAGAAAGACACCAGTCCTATAAAATTAGGGCCCCACACTTGTGACTTTATTTAATTATCTTCTTAAAAGCTGTATATTCTAAAATAGTCATATCATAGGTCAAAGCTTCAACAGATGAATTTAGGGGACTACAATTCAGTCCATACAGATGGATCATTCCAAGGGACTTTGTGTGGGATCTTTCTGAAAGAAGTCTTCTGAAGTGTGAAAACCCTTGGAAGCTCTATCATTGAAAAGGGTAGGGAGGGGAATGGTAATGTGAAATGAGACCTTTCAGAAGCGGTGACAGAACCTCAGACCTAATCATCCACGGAGCCCCTGTTAGGAACTTGTTGGTGCCTTTCACTTTACATACGTGAGGGCACCCACACTCAAGCCTGGAGAATGTCCACAGGGTCGTGTGATGCTTTAGTTTCCCAAAGCGTCCCTCAGCAGATTAAGTAAGAAATATGTTTATTAATAATCAAGCCTCCTTTTCTTTCAGTGTTAATCCATACCCAAGGTAAACACATACTTCAGGACTCTGGATTTAATGCATATCTAATAATCACTTTTGTCAAGGAATAGTTGGTCTCCTTTAGGCTTTTTGAGAAACTTGGGCCAGTGCACACACTTTTTAAAAACCTGTTTCACTCTCTGTATGTCAAGCTCTCAGCCTTCATAAGGGGACCACTGTGCTCTCTTTGGACATGAATGCTCTTGCTGCCAGTGAAAGTGGGTCTGTTTGTTCGATTATAGGACTCTCTCTGGATGCCTGCAATTGAACGTTATGCCTGGTCAATTATGGGTCCTTTAACTTCCATGTGAAAGTAGCATGGCTGGCAGAAGACAGTTTTTTTTTTTCCTGACCAAAAAAAAAAAGAGATCATGGATGTTCATTATATAAAACAGGAAGGGTATGGGGAAGCAAGCCACATATACAAATAAGATAGCTCACAATCTTANTGCCAGTGAAAGTGGGTCTGTTTGTTCGATTATAGGACTCTCTCTGGATGCCTGCAATTGAACGTTATGCCTGGTCAATTATGGGTCCTTTAACTTCCATGTGAAAGTAGCATGGCTGGCAGAAGACAGTTTTTTTTTTTCCTGACCAAAAAAAAAAAGAGATCATGGATGTTCATTATATAAAACAGGAAGGGTATGGGGAAGCAAGCCACATATACAAATAAGATAGCTCACAATCTTACCACGCAGAAATTGTCGTCAATTGTTTTGGCTTGTTTTTATCCAGTTGTGTGTGTCTGTGTGTGTGTGTTTAATAATATTGACAGAGCATTTGCCATATGCTAAATATTTTGCATTCTTTCACAGATAGATCTTATTTTTTATTTTTATTTTTTGGTTGTTTGTTGTTTTCTTTCTCTTTCTGCTTTTAGTGTTAGTGTTAGTCGCTCTGTCGCGCCTGACTCTTTGCGACCCCGTGGATTGCAGCCCACCAGGCTCCTCTGTCCATGAGATTTTCCAGGCAAGGATACTGGAGTGGGTTGCCATTTCCTTCTCCACAGATAGATCTTATTATCCCAAATTGTTGGAAACCATTCTGTCACATAAAAGAGGGCTGCTCCCTCATCCACACACTCCATTGTGTGGATTTCTCTGTGTGTTTCTCCCTACCTCATATTGTTCAATGGGCTATCATAAACATTTAACCATGACAACAAGCAATCTTTAAATATATCTATGTCATACTATTGTAGGCTGTGAACGTAGCACAGTATATTTAATCACTTCCCTGCTGTTGGCTTTTTATGCTATTGCTCCCCCTTTTTGATGTTATTTTCTGTACACTTGTGTGTTCTACCAAATCAGAACCAAAATGTTTTCTGAGACTTGGGGATTTGTAATGGATATGGGGGCAATTTTCTTGTTTTTTTTTTTTTTTGCTATTTGGAAATTTTCTTATGTGAGGTGATAAGCAAAGCAAGCCAACTTTGAATATGAGTATCTCCAGAAAGGAGAAAGAGGCTTTCAAACAACTCTAAAAAGTTGAAAGCACATCTCAGAATTTTCAGTCCTCTTATTCCACCACACCTTCTATCTCCTGACCCCTTTCATCAATTTCATATGCATCTCTTTTTGAGAGGGGGCAATAAGATGAATAACTTTTTATTTTAATGAAATTATAAGCTTTTAAAATACTTGTAAGAATAATACCAAGATACCATGGAAGTAATGGTGTATGATTTCCAAGCCTATGTCAGAAGTTGACAAACTTTTTTCCTAAAAGGTAGTAAATACAGTAAGTATTTTAAGCTTTTCATGCTGTATGGTTTCTATTGTTAAGTACTCAACTCTGTCGCTGTAGCATGAAAACCACCAGTAACTAAATGGTGACCGCAGCTGTGATCTAATAAAACTTTATTTACCAAAAAAAATTTTTGAGATGTTTAAGGTTCACAGCAAAATTCAAGGGAAGATACGGAGTTCCCATATATCCCATCCCCTCACATTACAGCTTCCTCTGTCAGTGTCTCTCACCAGAGAGGTGCACTTGTTAAAACTGATGACCCTACATAGTCACCCAAGAAAACGGCTTATTTGGAGTTCACTCTTGGTGGTGTATATTCTGTGGGTTTGAGCAGATGTGTAAAGACTCTTATCATTGCAGTATCACAAGAGCACTTTCACTGCTCTAGAACTCCTCTGTGCTCTGCCTCTTCATTCCTTTCCCTCGTCCAACCCATGGCAACCACAAATTCTTTTTCTCACTCTCTCTGTGGCTTTTGTCTTCTCCAGAATGTCATATAATTGAAATCGTACAAGTCTGATCACTTTTAAGAATAGGGCTCAAATAGCCGGAGTGAGAACAGAGGTTGTCAACTGTGAGCTTCACTGTAAGATGACTTCACTGTCTATTTCTTTCAGTTTAGTTCAGTCACTCAGTCGTGTCTGACTCTTTGTGATCCCATGAATCGCAGCACGCCAGGCTTCCCTGTCCATTACCTACTCCCGGAGTCTACTCAAACTCATGTCCATCGAGTCAGTGATGCCATCCAGCCATCTCATCCTCTGTTNCACTTTCTGCCATAAGTGTGGTGTCATCTGCATATCTGAGGTTATTGATATTTCTTCCGGCAATCTTGATTCCAGCTTGTGCTTCTTCCAGCCCAGCATTTCTCATGATATACTCTGCATAGAAGTTAAATAAGCAGGGTGACAATATGCAGCCTTGATGTACTCCTTTGCCTGTTTGGAACCAGTCTGTTGTTCCATATCCAGTTCTCCAAATACCAGGATTGTTAGGTATTTCCTCTCTGGCTGGTCAAATTCCATGGCAAGCTCTTTTGTTATATCCAGCCCAGAGATGTACTTTGAGGTTTCCACATTCTGAGCTAAAGGTTAGGGAGGAAGTTTGGAAGTCTTAAGTTTGGGTATGTTAACTTTCTCTTAATCCTCCTGTTTTTGGTGGATGATCCCTACCTTAGCCTCTGAGGTGCCCTCACTGGACCTTTGTGCAGAATGAAGGAAGGACTCTGTGCATCTATCTAACTGCTTATGAAACAGGCTCCATCAGTTTTCAGGTTTTCTACTCTCATTTTTACTATACAATCCCAGAGATATCTAATGTGACAAACTGCTGTACATTTGGGGTTCTGATGTCAAATGGGTTGCTTCTCCAACCTTCCTTGCCAGCTTAGGGTTCTGTTTGCCCAGGTCTGTTAAAGCAATGAACACTGAGTCTGTTTTCCAGAGTTGAAAATTTTATTTTCATTTTTTCCTTCTATTCTTTGTTCTTCCAAGTTTATGCCTTTTTCTTTTAAGATCTCTTTAGCCTTGATATAGTGAAGTTTTTGGAGAGAGGGGAGATAATATGGGTTCCATTTCCTAAATTTCATTGAAAAGTCTCCCATGTAGGTGATGAAGACTGCTGATTGATAAGCCCTCCCAGTTGATCTTGCTGCTCCATTCTTAACAATTCACAAGCCCTGAAGGGAGACAGATTTCTGTTCAAACAATGGCTATGTTGGTTCTTACCTCTGGGACCCTGGGAAAGTTGCTTCATCCTGCTACACCTCCATTTTGAGACTTGTAACATGAAGATTAAAATGGTACTTGCCTCATGGGAATGTTTTAGGGATTAACTGAGACAGTAGCTTTAATGTGTCATCACAGTGCCTGTCACATGGTTGGTGCTCAGGAAATGGCAGTCCTTGCACATCCTTAAGTCAGTTTATGATATGGGCAGAAAGCGATCCAAAGGATCCTGACATTTTCAGGAAATGAGCTTGTTTCTGAAATGCTGCTTTCTGTAAGAGGTAATCTTTAGGTCTCACTTGCATGAGCAGTTCTTGACATTCTGAACAGAATGTCCTGCTCCACATGGGAAAGCCAGAGTAGCCCTCATCTTCATCTTTTCCTCCATTTATTCACTCAATAGAAAGTGCCCACTGTGTGGAGCATTCCAAAATAAATACTACTGGGATTTTCCTGGTGGTCCAGTGATAATGAATCCACCTTGTCGGGGATGTGGGTCCCATCCCTGGTGGGGAAACTGGGATTCCACATGCCACAACTAGAGTGCAGCCCTCAGGCCACAATGAAGAGCCTGCACATGGCAATTGATGCAGGCAAATAAATAAATTTTAAAATAAAGTAAATATTATATATCCTGTCAGTGAATCACCAATTGCTACAAAATGCCTCTTGAAAAGGGACATTGTTTCACAATAGGATGATAGAATTAGGAAAATATTCTTAATATCACCTAATATCTAGTACATAGTAAAATTGCTTTATTATAAACTTTTTTCTAACAATTGCCCTGTCTATTAATTTGGTTTCCTAATGTGGTCTGTTGTGTTTTCATTCTTAAAGCTCAATTTTCTCTTAACTTACTTTTTCCCCTTTAGAACACTTCCCTTTCTTTCATTCTTCATGTCTTTAGAAGCAATATAATTGTCTCACCTTCTGGGTTTGGCCAGTCTAGCAATGCAGGTTAATACGTTCCTCTATCTCCAGTACCCTTGGGAGGGAAGGAAGAATTAAAGGCAAACTCATTTCCAAATCAGTTTATTTTTAATTTGTTTTGTAAGAATATGCTCTAGTTGTACCAAGTTATTTACATGTGATCATGTCATGTCATAGGTAATGTTTGGTTGTTTAGCTTTTAGTGATACTAATGTTGATCAGTGGGTTCAGGTGGTGACATTCTCATCCTTTCAGTGTAATGTTTCCCATCAACATTTTGTTTAATCTTTTTATGATCTGTTGTTGACTATTATGTGTTAAAGTGTGTTCTCCTCTCCAAAAGAAAAGATCTGCTGAAGTCCTAAGCTCTAGTACTTGTGAGTGGAATCTTCTTTGAGAATAAGGTCTTTGTAGACATAATCAAGTTAAGATGAGATTGTTGTGAAAGTGAAAGTTGCTCAGTCATGTCCTGTTCTTGGCGACCCCATGGACTATATACTCCATGGAATTCTCTAGGCCAGACTACTGGAGTGGGTAGCTTCTCCCTTCTCCAGGGGATCATCCCAACCCAGGGATTGAACCCAGGTCTCTCACATTGCAGATGTATTCTTCACCAACTGAGCTATCAGGGAAGCCATGAGGTCATTGGGATGGGCTTAAATCTAACATGACTGATGTCTTATAAGAAGAGGAAATGGTCATGTGAAGTCAGAGACATACAGGGAGCAAGGCAGGTGATGACAGGCAGAGATTGGAATTATCCAGCTGTCAGCTGAGGAATGCTGACATTTGATGGGGCTATCACCAAGTGAGAAAGAAGGAACATAGCTCTGCTGACACCTTCATTTTATTCTACCAGCCTGCAGAATTGTGAGACAATAAATTTCTTTTCTTTCTTTCTTTCTTTTCTTTTCTTTTTTTTTTTTTTTCTGGCCCTGTGGCTTGTGGGATCTTAGTTCCCCAACCAGGAATTGAACCCAGGCCCTAGCAGTGAGAGTGACAAGTCCTGGCCATTGGACCGCCAGGAAATTCCCAGATTTCTGTTGTTTTAAGCCACCCCAGCCTGTGGTACTTTATTACAGCAGCTCTAGAAAGCTTAACAGAATGACCATTGCCTAGATTTGATTATTTCATTAAAGGTTGTGAAATGGTGATTTTTGAATGGTATAATTTCTTCTGCGTATATTAACTGGGATTTTTTTTTAGACAGATGGACTTTCTTCACTAAAGCTGTTTTTATTGTGTTAAGATATACTTACCTTGGAAAGTTGTAGTATATGCTGACTTTTTTTTGTCTCCTAATGATCAAATTTCAGAGTCATGTGTTGGTTCTCTAGCAACCCCTAGTGCTGTCCAGTAAGTTTATTTCATTCCTCTTTTTCCTTTTGAATATACTATGAACTTATAAAGAAAGCTTATTTAAAGAAAATGCCATTAACAGATTATTCTGGACCTCTATACTTCTCCCAGTTGTAAATGAAATGTAGGATTGATATCTTGCCCTTAAGCACACTGAGAGAAATGACCTTGTTAGGATGTCTAAGAAAATATGTTTTGGTAACCCAGTGGAAGTCTATTTAAGTTCTAGTAGGGTCAAAGTTGAGTTTGGTTCAGGTAAGTCTCTGAATACCAGTGTAATATTAGGTATAATTGTATTATTATTTTTCCCAGTTTGATAAATTTGATATCTCCTTGGAACTACTACCATTTCATCTGAAAAAAATTAGATACACTCTCAGAATTTCTATCTTAAAGCCATTGCAAGGTATGAATGAGGCAGATGAGTATCAGGATAAAGAGATGCATAGTAGCAACTGAATGAAAATTTGTATTTGACTGAAAATAAAAATCTGAATAAGATAGCTAGTGTATTGAAGGAGAAAGATGGATTACTTAAAACTGGAAATGTCTTAAAAAATTCAATTTTATAGTTTTAGCTGTATCTCGTATCTTCTCCNGGTATGAATGAGGCAGATGAGTATCAGGATAAAGAGATGCATAGTAGCAACTGAATGAAAATTTGTATTTGACTGAAAATAAAAATCTGAATAAGATAGCTAGTGTATTGAAGGAGAAAGATGGATTACTTAAAACTGGAAATGTCTTAAAAAATTCAATTTTATAGTTTTAGCTGTATCTCGTATCTTCTCCGGAGAAGGCAATGGCACCCTACTCCAGTACTCTTGCCTGGAGAATCCCATGGATGGAGGAGCCTGGTGGGCTGCAGTCCATGGGATCGCTAAGAGTCAGACACAACTGAGTGACTTCACTTTCACTTTTCACTTTTATGCATTGGAGGAGGAAATGGCAACCCACTCCAGTGTTCTTGCCTGGAGAATCCCAGGGATGGGGGAGCCTGGTGGGCTGCCGTCTATGGGGTCGCACAGGGTCGGACACGACTGAAGCGACTTAGCAGCAGCAGCAGCAGCAGAAGCAGATTTTCTCCAGTGCAAGACCGTGTCTAATTTATCCTTATATCCTCAAACACTCAGTATTATGTCTTCACAGAGTAGATGCCTCATAAATAAGTGAATATAATTAGAATTCAGTGCAATTAAATTTCCCTGAAAGAACAATATACTTTAGACACATTTAGAGCAATGAACATCATGGGAGGAGATGAAATGGATCCAAGTACCATAAAAAGGATACATTAATTGTATACAAAATGATGTGGAAGTACATTGATAAAGATGCCTACAATATAAAACAACTTGTATAACATAGTATCCCATTATACAAAGAACAATGGTAAGTAATATTTCAATATGAATTAAAAGAAACTTAGAGGAGTATATAGGTATATAATGGGCTTTGTCAGTCGGGATGCAATTAAGCAAACAGAAACCATATAAAACATTTCAACATAAGGGATTTAACTTACAGAAATACAAAGTTGGAGTGCTGAAAATGTAAGAAGGGGAAATCCAGATATTATAAAGACAGTAACTGTGGGAAGCAGCTCCCGCATCAAGGACTGAGAAATAAGATGAGGCTAAATGTTATCAGAAACTCAGAAGAGGGCTCAGCCCTGTGAAAGGAGCACTTCCTGGCTTTTGCTGGTACCTTTTGAAAAAAAGGGAGACACGGAGATGCTGTTAGGAAGGCTGAAAGACACTGGAGCCTGGAATGGAACTAACTGTGCTCCTGGGATCAAGAGACGTTGCTGCCTGCCAATCTGCCTCTTGTGAGAAATGTGACAGGGAGCATCATAAGGCAGAAACCTCCCTGGTGGTTCAGTGGCTAAGGGTCTGTGCTCCCAATGCAGAGGGCCAGTGTTCTATCCCTGGTCAGGGAACTTGATTCCATGACCCGCACCCCACCCCCAGCTAAAGATCCTGCCTGCTGCAACTAAGACATGATCCTGCCAAATAAATAAATAAATATTTTTTAGAAAGCATCACAAAGCAGATTATGGAAAAGTAGTCTCAGAGCCTAGAGACAGGACCTTGATGACAGTCGTGGGAAAAAGAGAATGCAGGCAGTTCCTCTCACTTTATATGTACTTCTGCTTTGTTTGAATTGGCTTATGGTGATCTTCTATTGAGATATACTTCATGTGCCCCTTTAAAGTACACAGTTCAGCATTTTTTAGTATATTCATAAAGTTGTCCAGTATCACCACTATCTAATTGCAGACTATGCTCATCGGCCCAAAAGACATCTTGTACACTTTCACTGTCAGTCTCATCCACTATACCCCGGCCTCCCCCCGGCCCCAGGCAACAATTAGTCTACTTTCCGCCTCTCTGGATTTGCCTATTCTGAACATTTCATGTAAATGGAATCACAATACGTGGCCTTCTTTTTTGACTTCTTTCACTTAGCAAAATGCTTTCAAGGTTAATCCATGTTGTAGTGCCTATCAGTACTTCATTGCTTCTTACAGCTGAATCATATTCCACCACATGGATACACTACATTTTTTTATCTTTTATCAGTTGATGGAGATTTATGTTGTTGCTATTTTTTTTTGGCTATTATGAATATTGCTGCTATGAACATTTGTGTACAAGGTTGTGAGGCCATGTGTTTTCAATTCTACTTGGTATATAGCAAGTAGTAGATCTGCTGAGTCATATGGTAACTCTATATTTAACATTTTGAGGAACTATTTAACTGTTTTTTGTAGCAGCTGCACCATTTTGCATTGCTACCAGCTATGTATGAAGATCCCAATTCTGTACATCCTCTTTGAGACTTGTTATTGTCTGTCTTTTTGGCCAGAGTCGTCTTAATGGATGAGAAATGATATATGGTGATTTTTTCTGTAAAATGAAATTATACTTTATTAATAACCCTAGCATCTTTTCATGTGCTTGTTAACCATTTGTATTAACATAAATTCTTTAGAGAATGTCTGTTTTCTAACTCTAACCCCTTACTTGTTTTTAATTGGATTGTTTTGTTGTTGTTGAGTTTTAAGTGTTCTTTATATACTCTGGATATTAAACCCTTATCAGATATATGATTTGCAAATATATTCTCCCATTCTATAGACTTTTTTATTTATTTATTTGATAATGTGCTTGGCTCTGCAAAGTTTTCAAGTTTTATGAAGTCTAATCTATTTTTTATTGTTGTTGCTCATATTTTTGTTATATCTCAGAATTCATTGCCTAATTCAAGGTCTCAGAGATTTACATATGTTTTCTTTTAAGAGTTTTATAGTTTAACCCTTATATTTAGCTTTTAAAATCTGTTTTGAGGTTATTTTTGCATGTGAATACCCAGTTGTCTCAGAATCATTTGCTAAGACTCAGACTATACTTTTCTCTAATGAATTACCTTAACACCTTTGCCAAAAATCAATACACCATGTTTCTTTTTTCTAGACTCTTGTTCTATTCTGTTTTTCTACATGCCTATCCTCATGCCAGTACCACACTGTATTAATTGCTCTAGCATTGTAGTAAGTTTTGAAATTAGGAACAACATTGGTCTTATTTTTCAAGATTGTTTCGGCTATTTGCAGTGCTTTGCATTTCCATATGAATTCCAAGATCAGTTTGTCGGTTTCCACAGAAAAGGCAGCTGGGATTTTGATAAGAATTGCATAGAATACCTATGCCTTACTTTTAGCAAAAAAAAAAAAAAAAATTTCCATTTTGACCAGAAAGTCTGTGTTTTTCAAGATGCTTGGTAGTAGACAATTCTTGTAAACTGTATTCATTTAGCTCAGAATAAAATCAAGATTTGTCTCTCTTGTAGAACATAGCACATTGATAAGTTTAAATTTATTTGGGCGAAATAAATATTTGTGTAACTTTGTGAGGACAAGAATTGTGTCTAGTTTTGCTGACCACTGACTGTATCCTGAGGCTAAGCCTAGTATATAGAAGATGCTCAGAGTTGTAGAGAAATGTGTACATCTTAGCTAAGAGGCTATGAGAAAAGCACAAGGGTATATGGTCTTTTGGGGCCTGTCCAAGGTGGTGGCCAAGCCATTAGATTATGTAAAAAGATGTCAGCTCGACCAGACACAGAAATACATGCTTTGTATTATTGCATTTATATGAAATGTTCAAAAGTCTGAGGGTGGGAAATATGAAATCACTCTAAATGCACACATGGTTTCTTTTTAAGTGGATGGGAATATTCTAAAATTAGATTATGGTGATGATACAATTGTAATGTTACTATCATTCATTAAATTTGTATACTTAAATGATCCATTTTAAGATGTAATTTCTGTCACAATAAAACTAAAAAAAAAACAAACCAACTTCAGCTTGAGACTGGGGTGTCAATTTCAATTTTTCTCAGGGAAGATACTGCAGATGAGGCAGGTCAAATGGGTTGTTTTTCACCAGCAAAAAGGAAAAGTGGAAGTGGAGTGAATGAAAGGAAGAGTGGGTCTGGACAAAACAGCTGGGACTGAAGCTCCAGGAAGAGGTAATGACGGATCAAGAGCCAAGATTCCTGTCGGCAGTTGGTCTGAAAAAGGGCCTGGGATACAAAGTAGAGAACAGACACTGGGTTGAAAGGAGACCAGGGACTGGACGCTTAATCCATCTGCCCAGCTCTCGACAGCAAAGAAACAAAGAAGGTCGTGGCTTGCTTTTCAGCAGCACTAGGGGGACCGCATTAGAAACACTCCAGGGCAAGGCTGATCACCCTGGTGTGAAAAGACTCCAGCAGCAGCCAGAGCAATGTGGCACCGCGAAAACCTCCTACTTAAGAGCCATCACTTTGCCGTTCACCCTGTCAGCCCAGCCGCAGCGATGGCTCAGAAGGGATGGGAGATGATCGATAGTGGCCCCTGACAGATTACAAGGGAAGGAGTAAATGCTCTACAAATGGCTACAGGTCACGTTGGCTGGGCTGTCAGACTCCCCACCCTGCCCTTGATCGCGACGCTGAGAGTTTGCATCCCTCATGGTCACTAAGACTAAATCACACTCAGAGGCTTTCTGGCTTCGAAACTTTTGCTCACCCCAAGCTCACATTCACCCGGCCTTCAAAACCTGCCTCAATTATCGACAGATCCAGCTCTGCTGTCATCAGCTGACCTGTCTCATGTGCCAAGCAGGCAAGCATTTTCACACCAACCCAGAGAGTCAGGTCAGGACAGGTATCCCCAGTTTATAGATTACGATATAAACCCAGAGAAAGGGATTAACTCACTGAGATCACCCAGCCAGTCAGTGCAGAGGTGGGGTGTATTGGGCTTGGGTATAACTCAGGCTAAGGCTCATTTTCTCAGACCCTGCTGTCCAGTCTTTTCAGGGTGAATCTTCAGTAGGCCGTCGTCGTCACTGGTCTGATGAAAGATTAATTTCCTACTTCTAAAGGTGGAATAAACATGCAACAAATTATTTCCCTCCAGTTGAGTGGGTACTCACACAGAACAGCAGACAGGCCTCAAGAATAAAATAAAGACCAGCTCTGTTGGCCCCTGCTTTACTGGCTGGAGAATAAGGGTCCCCCTCACTCTTGCAGCAGGATCTGGGGCGGTGGTGGGATTGGGATGGGGTTTAGCAGCCTGCGGCCATCAGAGGTACTTGGCGTCTAGCTGGCATGTCCAGCCGCTCCGCCAGCAACCTTAATGCTGACTGAGCAGCCTATACCTGGCAGTGCTTTGGGCTCCCCTGGGGAGGACCGCGGGGGCTCTCCTGTTTTGTAGTCAGTTGGCCTGATTTCAACCCTTGCAGGAAACAACCGAACCTTCTGGGTCACAAAGCTCATGAAATCCACTCAACTTTCAGATTATCATCCAAACAATCTCCTTCGTGAAATTTAAATCTAACACTTGCACCTCAGTTGAAACTAGAATGCTCTGATGAAAGCTTACAGGCTGTGAGCAATCTTGGAAAAACTTTGATGCCCATCACCCCAGAGGATGATGGAAAGGATTAAATATAAGGCATTTTCTCTATTTTACCAGGAAGAAGGCTGGCTGAGAGGGCTGAGTGTTTCTGCCACCTTCTCATATTTTCATACACACGCCATTTAAAAATTTTGTTCATTGAATGAGTGACTCTGTAGTGAGTGGAAGAGGGAAGAAAATGGAAGTATTATTTGTTTCATTTTAGTTATAATGATGTCTCTTTTCTGTCTAGTTCACTGTGCTGGGGAAGTTTTCCTTTCTGTCCCCTGTCCAGACACTGAATTCTTACCACCCCCTTGAACAGTACCTTCTCAGGAATAACCTCTGGGATATTCAAGGCCATGGACTTGAATGATGTAGCCAGAGGTGGTGGTACAAATTAATGGTGCAGAAATAATAAATAAGAGTAGGAATTAAAAAGTCTCCCATCCCTCCCCCTCCTCTTGTCCTCTCATCCCTTTGCAAAACCATACAGGAAAGCATTGAGGCGGGAAGCCAGGTGTCGGCGCTGTGGCAGGAAAGTGACTGATGTTATCATTAGGTCTGAGAGCCCTGTGTCCTTGCTCTCCAGCTGTTTTCTAATGACACTTGCTTCCCTTGATTTCTTCTCCCTTTCATAAGAAAGCTCAGTCCAGAGTCTGATTTGCACGGAGGGCTTTTTTTAAATTATAACTGATATTTGTGTTTTTTGAAATGAAAGGTTCTTCATATAGTGTGCCACGTTATAACTGACTTACATTTATGAAAAGTACTTACGTTTATGAGAAGATTGTGTAGACAGAACCTTTCAAGCCTTTTTGGAAAACAGTTGCATTATACCTTTAGACCACACGAGGGCAGTAGTGTCACATGTAAAAGATGCCTGCCTTCTTTCTGAACAGATGGCACATTTGTTAGATTTCATTGGATGTATTTTTCCTTTATTGAAGCACAGGGGAATTTCACATTTGCAGGTAGAACAGGGGAAAGATAGTTAAAATTTTATACCGTATTTTTATCTCTTTGTTTATGCTGATAAAGGTAGCAAAGGAGTTGATTTATCCCCCTTTTTGCTGTTTTGAGGGATTGTTGTGCTAACAAGCTGGGGTGAGTGCTCATTACCACTGTGACCCTGGCAGAAGATGTTCTGTTGATTTTGCATTTAATTGGAAATGTCACAAAGATAATACATAAACCCATCCTTCCTCCCAACCCTCAATACCCTTAGATAGGACTTAAATCCTGCTGTTGCTATCAGAAAATTTTTGCATTTAATCTTTCTCCACATCTATTAAGTAGGCAGAATCCAGCCAGCTTTCTCAGAAGATGGAACCGTGTGACCTTCCTTAACCCCATGATCATAGAATCTCTGAAGTGTCACTTTCACAGATAGATCTAGTCCTGCTAGGTTCCAACGTCCCCAGGCCCCTTTGTTTGCAGGAGGTCTTAACTCAGAGCTAATCAGCTGACTCTTCCTAAGGCAGGACAGTGCAGAGCTACAATGGCAGAGAGTTCTAGACCTATCCTATGAGCATATCTGGTTTGTCAGGCTGTATAGGCCCATACTGTGTTTAACATTTTTTGAAAAATTAGTTGCCAGCACTTTGATTCCTGGGTAGGGAAGATCCCCTGGAGGAGGAAATGGCAACCCCACTCCAGTGTGCTTGCCTGGAGAATCCCATGGACAGAGGGGATTGCAGTCCCTGGGGTTGCAGAGAGTTGGACATGACTGAAGGGACTTACCATGCACAGACCTTCTTTGTGGCTGTATGTAGTCACTACATACCCAGGTGTCCCCTTTGGCTCACTTGACACTGAGGGGGGTGCAAAATGAAATCACTCTGTACTGTTTTTGTTTCAACAAAAAGGAAAATGAGCATTTAATACCTGTGCCTGTCTCAAAGTAGAATACTGACAGGTTCAGTGCAGGTGCCACATGTCTCAAGAAAAATGAATCTGAACGTGGACTCCCTGCTTCAGGCAGCACTTAGAGAAATTGCCAGTGCTCTGAATTTCATGCCTGGGACAGCTTCACACTGGGCCGCTTGCTGCATCTTCGTTCCCCAACCAGGGATTGTGCCCTAGTCAATGGGAGCATAATCCTAATCACCAGACCACCAGGGAATTCCCAGGAGAGCTCTGTTTTGGAAGGTAGGCAGACCTGAAGTTAACCTTTGGTAGAATACCTCACTC
Organism: Neotragus moschatus; assembly: GCA_006410615.1. NCBI lineage: Eukaryota > Metazoa > Chordata > Mammalia > Artiodactyla > Bovidae > Neotragus > Neotragus moschatus. Next base: position 493,078 of record SJYA01001067.1, on the reverse strand, counting down.
GGATTTTTTTTTTTTTTTTAAGTCCCTTTGGTGAAAATGGAGAGAATCTCATTTAGTTCTCACTACAGCCCTGCGAGGCAGGCACTAACCTTATCAGGGTGTGCTGCCTGGCACGCGCCCAGGAAGCCACACCTCCTGGCTCCCGCTTGGTTTCCTCTTGGGAGCAGCGGGGTTTGCAGGCCAGTGGTATGGGGAGCCTGCTAACTAGCACTCCAGCAAGTTGCAGATTGCCTGCCTCCTAACTAGCACTCTAGCAGGGTGCTCGATGGGGCACCTGACGACGCTGGGGGAAGAAAGGGTTAAAGGAGGCGCAGAGCGGAAGAGGAAAGCCTTGGGCTGGGGCTCGACCTGGACTGGCTCACGCCTGTTCCCGAGCCTGGAGGTGGCAGCTGAGCTCCGCGCGGCTGCGGCTCCGAGAGGCTAGAGGGACAGACGGAAAATCCGTGCTCACTCTGCAGAGATATCAGCAAAACGCCCAAAGCAAACAGCAGAGGAAGTTTGCTTTAGTGGAGACAAACTCACAACTTTGCTCTTTCAGAGCCTCTGTTTACAAGTCAAAGCTGAGGCTCAGGTGGGTTTTCGTGCACTCTCTCACCTCCAGAGGTGCCACTCGCAGGCCTGTCGCCGCAAAGGGCTGGGATGACCCTGCGGGGGCAGCTCTGATGGAGAGCCCTCTCGACCCCTTGGGGCCCCCTTGGGCTGCCCGCCCCAGACCAGCCAGGGTCTAATTTGAGAGGGGGTAGGGGGAACGCCCTTAGAACTGGTGACTTCTAGAGCTGAGCATCACCTGTAGGAGGTAGTGTGACGTGAGGCTACATCCAACAGGAAATGGACAGGTGTTGCTCTTAGGTAACTGCAGCCGGAACAAATGCTGGACCACGCTGCTCAAAGAATAGAAACCATCGGAGACATACCTAAGGTATGGTGTGGGCACTGTCACCTGAAAGGTGTCCAACGATATAACTGGATTGAGTGTATCCCTTAGCTGGAAATAAAATAGCTATAATAGTAGTTTGTCAGGAATAAAACTATGTTGGCTAAAGGTGGGCTTTAATGAATTTTTAAAAGCAATAGCACAGATCTAATGTAACACTGTCAGAGAAGGCAATGGCATCCCACTCCAGTACTCTTGCCTGGAAGACCCCATGGATGGAGGAGCCTGGTGGGCTACAGTCCATGAGGTCGCTAAGAGTAGGACATGACTGAGCGACTTCACTTTCACTTTTCACGTTCATGCATTGAAGAAGGAAATGGCAACCCACTCCAGTGTTCTTGCCCGGAGAATCCCAGGGACAGGGGAGACTGGTGGACTGCTGTCTTTGGGGTTGCACAGAGTCGGACACGACTGAAGCGACTTAGCAGTAGCAGCAGCAATGTAACACTGTATTCCAATAAAACCTTTCCTGTCGGGGGAAGTGGGACACAGGTGATGCTCCCAGCTGAGCAGCAGGGAAGTGGAGATGCAGAGAGTACCAGAGGGAACCATGGAGACACACTTCTTGTCCTTGAAGGGTTGAAGGGAAAAGATCTCAGCGATGGCTTAATACCATGGTCTAGCCCAGTTGGAAGCTACACTGATCGTGAATCGTGGCTGAGATGCTTTTTGAGTGGAAGGTTGGGCAAGTCACATTCCTTCTTCAAGCCTTTGTTTCCAGGGTGCTGGAAAGGGGATGGAATCCCTAAGGCCAAGGTGACAGGGTAGTAAATGATAGTCTTGGCATTCGGAAGGAAATTTCTGATTTGAGAGGTCTGGTACTTCCAAGGCATACAGTTAAATACAGAGTTTGCCTTTGAGTTAAATACAGAGCCCACCTCCCCACCCTACTCTCTTCTCTAAATTCCCTCCCGATGTAGATGTTGAGCTCTGAGACCCAGCACATTTGATCTCTAATGTTATGAATCCTCCGTTCAGGAACCTCCCGCTATCTGACCATTCAGGCTTTCCAGCTCCTTTGTAATTTGATCTTCATTTTCTCAAATGGAATCTTCGACTGTTTCCAACATAACTCCTGGTCAATCTTGGCTCTTCTTCATGCCCATTTCTGTGGCCAGCCCACTTTCTGTAGTACCCTTTCTTCTTCTGAGATGGTTGGTGTGGGTGTGGGTCTCTGCCCCTGCATTTCTTTACACTACTTTCTCAGGGTGTGCCCTGCGGGCCTCAGAGGACAAATCAATTTGGGAAATGTTTGCTTGCTTAGGTGGAGTTTTGTGCTAATGCGCATTATAAATCTCTCAAAGAATGCTATTGCATACAGAGTTTCTCAAGTTATTTGGACCTAGGAATTAAAGACTCTTCCTCCCCCCCCCCCCCCCCCC
>SJYA01001067.1:452594-490628 GCA_006410615.1 Neotragus moschatus | reverse complement strand
CCCCCCCCCCCCCCCCCACTTCCTCTCCCTTTCCTTTCTTCCTCTTTTTCTTTTTTTTTTTTTTTTAACATTTCATGGGGCCAGAATATCACGGTCCATGTTTTGGGGGCTTCAGGGTCCACTGGTTGAGGTTATCATTTTCCTACATGGAGGGAGAGAGGTAGCCTAAGGCCAGAGTCTGGGACCAATTCGATTCCCAGGCAGAATGTCATGAGGGCATCTAAATTAGCTTTGCTGTTGCTTTTCTGGAAACTCATGTTTTATGTCTAGATCTGTACTCTTACCATCTTATCTGGTGGCTAAGTCCTTGTCTTACAAGACGTTCCCTGCTTTGATCCCGTGTTCGTTATCCCCAGTCCTTTGACCTTATTTGCCACTTAAGGTCTAGCATCCAAGTCTGCCCTCAAATTTGACTCTGTATGGCTAGACTGCCCCGTGACACTGGCTTATGTCTCCACCTTGTCTTTCAGTTTGCCTTCTCCCTGTGAGCCCATCAGATATCCTGGTCTTCCTGCTTGGTCCTGTGACTCGCTGATCCATCCTCGCTCTTGGTCAAGTGTTTGGTATGATTTACTTGTTGAAGACTTCAGGCTCTGGGCTCAGATACACTGAGTTCTAATTTCAGCTCCACCCTAAGAATTTCGAACCCTTGGGTAAGTAATTCAACCTTGGGCTCCAATTTTCTCGCCTGTAAAGCAGAGGTAACCCCCTCATATAGTCCCATGAAGGGGTAAATGAGACAGTGCGTGTGAAGTGCTTCTCGTACTACCTGCCGCAGAGTGAGGGAGAAGGAGCTCTCAGCCACCCTACCATCTACGTCCCAAGAAGCCCTCGGGACTAGGATGATAGAATTTAGCCCAGCTTAGCCCACCAGGCTTTCCTGGTGCTCAGATGGTAAAGAATCTGCCTGTAATACCACAGACCAGTTTTTGATCCCTGGATCTGGAAGACGCCCTAGAGTGGGGAAATGCAACCTCTCCAGTATTTTTGCCTGAAGAATCCCGTGAACCGAGGAGTGTCGCAAAGAGTCTGACACTCCTGAGCGGCTAGCACTTTCACTGTACTTTCCCTTTATCCCACCCTAGGCTGGCTCTGGCTCTAAATACTTTCCAGTTAGTATCTCACTTGATTTTGCTGTTGCTTAGTTATCGCTCCCCAAACTAAATTTGGGCTTAGTTAAACAAGACATGGATAGTTTCAGATGTACCATAAATAAAATAATAGCCTGGCTCCTCCTGGAATTGTCAACGGACTAAGTCTTTCATGATAGTTCTTTTTACTTTCTTCTGACGTTGTATCTAACATTCTTCGTTACTGGGAAGTCATGACCTTAGCCCTGACTGAGCGAGAGTGACCCAAGTATGTGAGGCTGTGTATAAGGCTGTTTCTACTCAGCCTCTCTTGGAGGGTAGGGGCCATCAAAAAGCTCTCTTTATTTTTCTAAGGGCTGGAGAGGTGGCAAAATAGCCACCAACCATGTGTCTTCTTGCAAAATATACTCCATTTTCCAGAGCTAACCTTCCCTGCCTCTTCTTGTCAGCTCTTCAAGGACTTGAACTGGTTTTAGTTCATCCTTACATCCATAGTCTCCACCTGTGTGTACATATGTGCTCAGTGGTGTCCAGCTCTTTGAGACTCCGTGGACCGTAGCCTACCAGGCATCTCTGTCCATGAAATTCTCCAGGCAAGAATACTGGAGGGGTTGCCATTTCCTGCTCCAGGGGATCTTCCCCACCCAGGGAATGAGCCCAGGTCTCCTACATTGCAGGCAGATTCTTTACCGCTGAGTCATCTGGGAAGCCCCCGTCTCTACCTAAGCCTGGTGCAAAATAGTATTGTTAGAATAAATGATTTACCTTTTTTGTTCCCCTAAAGTTTTATTAAACTGCCTTCTAGTATCAGATATGAATCCCAGTTCTCTACCTCTGAGGTAGAAAGCCGCAGACTGGAGAGAACGGATCTCAGGGCTGAATCTCGCCCTTCTTCCCCACCACCTCCCCACATTGGGTGATTGACATCTGGGGATAGAGCATATTGACATCTCTGAAGCTGCTGAACAAAACAAAAACTGTGCGGGAGGGAACATGATCCTCCATCTATTAAGGCGGCGGCAGACAATGTCTCTGGAAGCAGATGTCTTATGCTGCAACTCCACTTGATGGCACTGGAGCCTTAAATATCATCCCAAGTCCAGTCTCTCACATTCTAAATCCTATTATCTAGGTTAGCTCATCTGTATTCAAAAGATCAATGTTGCATTATTACAAAGATCCTTTCAAGTGTAAAAAGGATGGCACTTCATTACAGAAAGTAAAAGAAACTAATCAAACTTTCTTGGTGAAATCATTGACTTTTTTAAGTAAAGGGCAAATTTAAGAATTTGAAAGTCCAAGATGGGAGAGAAATCGGGGGTTTGGGCTCGGGACGGCATGCATCTGGCTGCAGTTCGTGGGTCCTGGATAACCTAAAGAAGAAAGAGGCTTTCTTGAAAGAGTCTCAGTGCTTGCAGCTGTTCTCGTTCCTTCTGTCATTGCTTGGTTGTGTGTCTTGGAAGAATTGAGCCGCTGGTGGAAAGACTCAAAGAGACAGTCCACAATGCATAGTATACAGGTGGCACGTGTATTGACTGGGTTAATAGAAATTGTGAGAAAGCCATTAGTGAAAGTGAAAGTGAAAAAGGAAAGAAAGCGAAAGTGAAGTCACTTAGTCGTGTCTGATTCTTTGTGACCCCAGGGACTGTAGCCTACCAGGCTCCTCCATCTGTGGTATTTTCCGGTCAAGAGTACTGGAGTGGGTTGCCATTTCCTTCTCCAGGGGATCTTCCTGACCATTATTGTTTATTCGCCATCTTAACTCTTCTTTCAGCAGAACAGTTCCTGTTTCTTATCATCCATCGCCAGTTGGGTTCTGTGGCTTGCGTGTTAACAGGCAAGGTGTTTAGTAGGAAGAGCCTTTCAGATCTGTGGACGGAGGGAAAGGATGCAGGAGAGGGTGGGTGGAGAAGTCCATGCATAAATGTGCCCAAGGGATGAGGGACTCCGGTCTTCCTGAGGAGGAGAGAGCCTGCCTGATAGTCCTATTGTAAGTAAGCTACCCTGGAAGAAAGTGCTTGGGTTTAAGCAAGCCATTGGTCTTCGACTGGGGTAATCCCATTAGGAAGAGGATAGCTGAGGGCTGTCTGCTGGCAGCACACCCAGTAGCCTGAGTTAAATTCCCTTTCTTTCTGGAAGCAGGGTCCCAGCAGCAGGTCACAGTGTCTTACCACTCTTAAGGGCTTCAAAGAAAACATCCACCAGGCCCAAGAGAGATACTGGGACTTAAGGGTGATGAATAAGGAACAGTCCTTGCCCTCAAGGTAGATTTCTGATCAGCTTCTTCTTGCCAGGATCTGTTGACTGTTATGATATGCCAGAAATGGTTCCAAACACTCTACTTCTGTTCCCTAATTAAATCACTGAGCCGTATGAGATAGCTAGAGCTCTTATCCTCATCATAGATGAGGAAACTGAGGCAGGCAGAGGAAGTGCCTCAGCAGGCTTTTCTCAGACATCCTATGGCCTGCTATTACACGGGCTCCCAAGTGGTGCCATTTCTGTGAGATCAAAGCTATTATTCATCTTGTTATAACTCGAGTCTGAGCTAACCATAATATTTGTTTACAGAAAGACATTTAGGGTGGCTGTTACCTTAGAGCTACACTGCCCATTAATGGTAGCGACTAGTCACATGAGTCTTTGGAGCATTTGAAATGCAGGAAGTCTGAATTGAAATGCTGTTCAGTGTGAGACAGGCTTTCCTGTGGATCCGATGGTGAAGAATCTGCCTGCAATCCGGAAGATGTGGGCTTGATCCCTGGGTCAGGAAGATCCCCTGGAGAAGGGAAGGGCTACCCACACCTGTTGGAGAAGGCAATGGCACCCCACTCCAGTACTCCTGCCTGGAGAATCCCATGGATGGAGGAGCCTGGTAGGCTGAAGTCCATGGGGTCGCTGAGAGTCAGACACGACTGAGCGACTTCACTTTCTCTTTTCACTTTCATGCATTGGAGAAGGAAATGGCAGCCCACTCCAGTGTTCTTGCCTGGAGAATCCCAGGACGGGGGAGCCTGGTTGGCTGCCGTCTATGGGGTCGCACAGAGTCAGACACGACTGAAGTGACTTAGCAGCAACCCACACCTGTATTCTTGCCTGGAGAATTCCACTGACAGAGGAGCCTGGCAAGCTACAGTCCATGGGGTTGCAGAGTCGGACACAACTGAGCAACTAACACTTTCACCCTCTCAGTGTGATATACATACTGCATTTCAAAGATTTACGTACAAAAAGAATGTGAAAAATCTCATGAAACATTTTATATTGATTGCATGTTGAAATGATAATATTTTAGATATATAGTATTAAATAAAAATAGTTTAAAAATGAAATTCCACCTTTAATGTGGCTATTCAAAAATTTTAAAATTACATAGTGGCTTATATTTGTGTCTTGTCTTTTTTTATTTTATTGAAGTATAGTTGATTAGTTGATTTACAATGTTGTATTTCTGATGTAGCAAAGTGATTCAATTATACATATATATACACATATATATGCATTCTTTTTCATATTCTTTTCCATTATGGCTTATCATGGGATACTGACTATAGTTCCCTGTGCTGTACAGTAGAACCTTGTTGTTTATCCGTTGGCTTTTATTTCTATCTATTGAGCAGAGTTGCCTTACAGTGTCTGAGATGTTTCTGATGGGGATGCGTTTTGCTCTCAAAGAAAATCCTATTTAGTTTGGTACCGGATTCACTTTCTTTTGATATGCTTCATTTCATTTGTATTTATTAATAGGGATTCTACGCACCAAATAGCCACCACTTGCTGGTTATTTAGTGATTGTTGAAAACTAGTTAGAGGCAGCCTGAGTGAGATGAATTAAAGTTCTATTGTTGTAGGGGACCAAGGTCATCAACCTGAAATTAATCAACGGATTTCAAATCACCTGGAAGGGATATTTTACCCTCAGCTTTACAGTTTCAGCATGTAAATTGCTGTTTAGAGGAGAACCTGTAAAATCAATCCAGCCTTTCTCCCTTCAGAAATTAAAAGCCATTTATTTTTATTTTTGGTGTATCCTGGAAAGCACGTGTCCCTCCAGCTCCTTTGCACTGACACCACCCGCTTTGCATGTTTCCAGGACTTCAAGTAGAGAGGTGGGCCATTCAGTTGTCTTGGGGTCCCACAGAATTTGGAGGAGACCCTTCTGATCCCTATCGGGGAACCCATCTGTCCCCACCTGATACATTTCACTTCAAATGAGTCAGAAACCCCAAAGCTGAACTTGGCCAAAGTAGCACATACCGTGTGGACTCCAACCAAAGCTGTATAAATCTTCCCCGGATCACGCCAAACTTGGCCCCCACACAGGGCACAGATTTTCCAATCTGGTCCCGGAGTTTGCCAGAAGGCTGGAGGACCACAGGGATGTGTGGGATGCATCTGGCTTCTATCCCAACTTCTGTGGTTAGTGAAGCTTGTCTGAGCTGGGATTGGATATAAACACAGCTTGTGGACTCGAAAAATACTGTGTCACCTTGAAGGGTCGTTTGGTCCAAGCCCCTGCTGAAAATACTGCTACAAATAACTGTGTATCCTCCCATGTAAACTTCCCATGCACCCTGTGACCCTAGGAATGAAGAAAGATCCGGATATGATTTTTAAATATGTACTAATACATAAAGCATTCTAACTGATAGTTTTCTCAGTATTTTTAATATCAGTACTTTGATGATAAGCCTAATTTGGGCTCCCAAGTGGACTTTACATCTTTCTGAAGGAGAGCTTGCCTTATTTTGTAGACTCACGCTTGAATATGGCAACGGCATGTTTGGTTTATCTGATTTCTAGGGAAGATTTTTTTTAAGTGTTTTTTTTTTTTTTTTTTGGTCATTGTTGTTTTAAATGGAGAGACCCAATAATAATTTGGGCTTCTCTGGTGGCTCAGACAGTAAAGCATAAGCTTGCAATCCAGAAGACCTGGATTTGATCTCTGGATCAGGAAGTTTCTCTGGAGAAGGGAAGGGCTACCCACTCTAGTATTCTTGCTTGGAGAATCCCATGGACAGAGGAGTCTGGTTGGCTACAGTCCATGAGGTTGCAAAGAGTTCTGACATGACTGGGCCTCTATCAATTTCACTTTCTTTTCAATAATGATTAGCTTTGTATTGTTTGCTCTCCTTGGATCAATACAATTTATTTTCTAGTTTTCACTGAGGTGGCGCTATGCTATATGGCATTTGTTTGAATTGTGATGTAACCTATGTTTGAGGGAAGAAATCTGGAAAGGTGGCTAGCAATTTTGTCCTAAACTCTACCTTGGAGCACCCATATAACCGCATCTCTATATTAAGAGAGGTACTTCATTCTCAATCTATTCTCCTTTCTGCTTTTTCTAACACAAGAATTGAATCACTCATTTGGTAATCAAATGAGAAGATTATTGGACGCCAAGAAACAGGTATGGGTGGAGCTTCTAAGGAACACAGAGCAAAGTCACTGCTTTCTGTGAGAAGGATTCTTCAATCTGCCCAGGCAAGCAGCCAGCTGGGTAAGAGTTTTGGATTTATTGGCTGTGCATTTGGGCAGTTTGCTTAACCTCTCTGTGCCTCAATTTCCCAATATGTGAAATAGAGATAAGACCTTTAGAGTTTTGTGTGGCACAAGTAAAAGAATACTCTAAAATGACTAGTGTAGTTTCTGAATTATAGTGAATCATCAGATGTTGATTGACTTGTTCCTGGAATATCTTAAGATTGGCTGAGCTTCTGTCTTTCCACAAGGCTGTTCCCTTTGCTTGGGCTTCCTCCCAGCATGGTGGTCTCTGGTTAGATGGCCATTTTACATAGTGGTTCCGTGATCCAAGATGGAAGAAGCAAAGGCTGCTGAGTTTCTTAAAGTCTGGGCCTAGGAACTGTTAGAGAGTCAGCTACATTCTATTGATCATAGAAGTCACAGAGCCAACTCAGATGAGAAGGGACATGGGTGTTACCTCTCCATGGGACGAGCATCAAAAAAATTAATGGTCATCTGCTCCTCCATTCTCAACTTTCCTTATACTGATGTCTAACACATTACAGTGTCCAAAACAGGACATAATAGCCTAGCATGCTATTGGAGAGGCCATGAGATTTTCTTTTCTCATTAAAAAAAATTAATTTATTTATTTTTGACTGCGCTGGGTCTTTGTTGCTGCTCGGGCTTTTTCTGTAGCTGCAGTGAGTTGAGGCTACTCCAGTCATGGTGCACGGGGTTCTCATTGCTGTGGCTTCTCTTGTTGCGGAGCATGGGCTCTAGGGCACGCAGGCTTTCAGTAGTTGTGGCATATGGGCTCAGTAGTTGCAACTCTTGGGCCCTAGGCACAGGCTCAATAGCTGTGGTGCATGGGTTTAGTTGCTACATGGCATGTGGAATTTTCCTGGACCAGGGATTGGACCCATGTCTCCTGCATTGGCAGGTGGATTCTTTACCACTGAGCCACATGGGAAGTCCATTATCTGTTTTTTTTTTTTTTTTTTTTTTTAATGTGGACCATTTTTAAAGCCTTTTTAAAATTTTGTTACACTATTGCTTCTGCTTTATGTGTTCATTTTTTGGATGTGAAGGCATGTGGGATCTTAGCTTCCTGACCAGGGCTCAAACCCATGCTCACTGCATTGGATGGGGAAGTCTTAACCCCTGGACCACCAGAGGAGACCCTTTTTTTCATCTTTTATCTTTTCTCTTTAATTCAGAATTTCCTAATAGCTTTCCCAATAGCTATCACCCACTGCAAGTTCCTAATAAGCTTGTCATTCCCTGGATCCTTCAAGTCTTTATTTCACAAACTGTTATCAGATCTCATATTTGCATAAATTCCTTTTTGATTCAAAAGGCAGCATTTGGTTGTTGTCAACGAAAATTTCATCTTGTTGGACTGAGCTGCTTATTATTTCACCTTTAGAGTGTCTGAAGAATGTATTCATAGTTCAGATGGAATTTGTGGCCTGACTTACTGTTGCCAATTCTGCAGCTGCGGATAACTTCCTACAACACAAATCTGGCTGTTGTTCCTGCTACATAAGACTCCTCAGAGCCAAGAGCTTGCCTTCAGGAGAAAGTATGATTTTTATACATACTGAACTATAAGGATTTTCCTATCAATCTCCTGACTACACTCTCGTTCTCATTTTTCCTTTTTTTTTTAAGCAAAAGAGTATTTTATCTATTTTTTTTCCCAGAGTTCTTTCTTTTAAATGTGCTTATATTTAATTGAAAGATAATTGCTTTACAATATTGTGTCAGTTCCTGCCATACATCAGCGTGAATCAGCCGTAGGTATTCCTACGTCCCCTCCTTCTTGAACTTCCCTCCTACTTCCCACCACATCCCGCCCCTCTAGGCTGTCACCGAGCCCGGGTTTGAGTTCCCTGAGTCATACCGCAAATGCCCATTGGCTGTCTATTTTAGATATGGTAGTGTTTGTGTTTCCATGTTACTCGCTCCATTTGTCCTATCCTCTCCTTCCTCTCCCTCCCCTATGTCCATGAGTCTGTTTCATTCTCACTTTTCTTTGATGGGCAACAGCATATTTCTGTTGGAGGAGATTGTGAGAAAATATGACCACCAGTTGATCCAGAAGCTGGACCTGGAAAACTGAAGGCTCCTCAACTGTCCCTCCTGTTCTTGGAATGCATTCTCTGTCCATCATTCCAACATTAAGAACTGTCTCAGAGACATGGCCTTGAGAGAATAAGGTGTTGGCATGGGTGGTATATGTGACCAAACCCAATCAGGGCCTCTATAGAAACTTTTAAGGTTCTGGTGAGCTTGTGTGGAGATCTACTCAGTCTTGCAGCTGCCCAAAACGAGCTTCATAAGTAAGTTCTCTTGATTACTAAATCGGCCACCTGCCAGTCTGAAGTGGTCCATCTCTTTCCTCCATCTCTCCTTGCCTTCCATATATGGGGATCAGTTTCAGATTTCATCCGGGAAGATACTGAGTTTGTGAATCAACAATTTTCTTTTATAGTTTTCTGATTATTTATTGGTATATTGGAATACAACTTTTAAAGAAACTGATCTTATGTCTAGCAAGTTTCTGATTTTTTAAATTTGTTCTAATAGTTTTTTGATAGAATAGTTTGGGTTTTCTCTGTTTACAATGTCATTGCTTAGGAATAATAATAGTGACTTTTCCTTTCCAATGTTACACATTTTATTTCTTACCGAGTTGTCTGCCCTTTGGTTCAGTGTTGAAAAGGTGTAGTGGTGGGACAGCCTTGGCTTGTTTCTGACTTGAAACACTGCTGAGTTTTTCATCATTAACTATTCTGTTTGCTGTAAGTTTTTGTTTGAAGATACTATTTATCAGATTAAGCTAGTGTCTTTCTCTTTTCTTAGTTTGCTACTTTATTTTTAATGTCTGAATGGATATTGAACCTTAGAAGATCCTTTTCCCACATAAACAGATGGTCATAATCTTCTTTCCTTTAATTGTTTGAATTAATTGCTAACTTGCAATGATAGGGTGTCTATAGGTAAATCCACCTTTCATTCCTTTTAATTGCTGAGTGGCATATCCTTTATATTATCCACTTACTTGTTGATGGACATTTGGGTTGTTTCTAGTGCTTGGCTATTAAAAATAAGTTGTTATGAAGGTTCATATACAAATCTTTGTATGGACATACATTTTCATTTTTCTTGGGTGAACACCTAGGAGTATAATGACTGGATTATATTGTAGGTCAATATTTACTTAAAAACTTGCCAAGTTATTTTCTAAGATGGATATACTATTTTACATTTTTCTCAGCAGTCCATGGGCATTTCAGTTGCTCTATATCCTTGCCATTACATCTTGATATGATTATTTTTGAAATGCATCTATTCTAATATATGTGTCATGATAGCTCGTTATGATTTTTAATTGGCATTTCCCTGATGACTGATGAGTTTTCCTTTTCATGAGCTTCTCAGCTATTTGTACATATTTTTCATGATGTGTATGTTCAAAGTTTTGTCCTATTACATATATATATATATATTTAATGGGTTTTTTTTTTTTCGGTTGTGCAGTATGTGGGATCCTTAGTTGCAGCATGTGGGATCTAGTTCCCTGACCAGGGATTGAACCCACGCCCCTGCATTGGGAGCATGACATCTTAGTCACTAGAAGTCCCTAGATTGTTTTCATACTAATGAGTTAGAGTGTTTTTTATGTATATTCTGGTTACAAGTTCTTTATCTCATATATGTTTTTGAAGGAAGTCCCTAGATTGTTTTCATATTAATGAGTTAGAGTCCCTAGATTGTTTTCATATTAATGAGTTATAGTGTTTTTTATGTATATTCTGGTTACAAGTTCTTTATCTCATATATGTTTTTGGAATATTTTCTTCTAGTCTGTAACTTGCTTTTTTATTTTCTAAAATGCTGTCTTTTAAAAATCAAAATCATTTAATTTCGAAGTCCAGTTTATAATTTTTAAAAATGACTTGTCTTATGCATTCTATGTATCTAAAACCTATTATTGACCTCAAGGTTGTAAAGATTTTCTCTTGTTTTCTTCTAGAAGCTTTATAATTTTGTTTTATATCAAATGTATATGATCCACTTTGAATTTATATTTTTATGTGGTATAATGTAGGGGTTAATGTTATTGGATTTAGTTTGCCAACTGTTTTTTCAAAAATTATTTTTATATTTATAGTCTGGTGAGTTGGCTGTATTTTTTTCCTTTCTCAACTATTCTTCGTCTGTTTTGAGATAAGGTTGTTTTTGTCTCATAGAATTGGAGAGTTTGCTGCTTTTTTCTATTTTCTACAATAGTTTATATGAGATTATTTCTTAAAATGGGGGAAATTTGCTGTTTCAGTAGTCTTGGCTTGCTGGTTCTGTGTGTATGTATTAATGTTGATTTAATTTTAATTTTAGAAAATAATTTTATTTATTTATTTTTGGCTGTGCTGGGTCTTTGTTGCTGCATGGGCTTTTCCTCTAGTTGCAGCGAGGGGCCTACTCTCTTGTTGTGGTGGGCAAGCTTCTCACTGCTGCTGTTTTTCCTGTTGTGGAGCACAGGCTCTAGGGTGCAGGGGTTTCAATAGTTGCAGCACATAGACTCAGTAGTTGCAGTTCCTGGGCTCTACAGGACAGGCTTAACTGGCATGTGGGATCTTCCTGGATCAGGGATTGAACCTGTGTCTCCTACACTGGCGGGTGGATTCTTTACCACTTGAGCCACCAGGGAAGCCCTGATCTTAATTTTTATTTATTCATCTAAACTTGTATTGAAGTATAGTTGCTTTACAATGTTGTGCTGGTTTCTACTGTACAGCAAAGTGAATCAGCTGTACGTATACATACATCCCCTCTTTTTTGGATTTCCTTCCCATTTAGGTCACCACAGAGCATTGAGTAGAGTTTCCTGTGCTAGACAGCAGGTTCTCATTAGTTATCTAGTTTATAAATAGTATCAATCATGTATATATGTCAGTGCCAATCTCCCCATTCATTTTAGCTCTTTGGTATCTCTGCTGCTGCTGCTGCTACTAAGTCGCTTCAGTCGTGTCCGACTCTGTGCGACCCCATAGACGGTAGCCCACCAGGCTCCCCATCCCTGGGATTCTCCAGGCAAGAACACTGGAGTGGGTTGCCATTTCCTTCTCCAATGCATCAAAGTGAAAAGTGAAACTGAAGTCATTCAATCATGTCCGACTCTTCGTGATCCCATTGACTGCAGCCTACCAGGCCCCTCCGTCCATGGGATCTTCCAGGCAAGAGTACTGGAGTGGGGTGCCATTGCCTTCTCTACATCTGGGTAATTTAATTTTTAAAATGCTATTTTTCTGTTTATATTTTCACTGTCTTCTCTTGTCAAGTTTAAGTTATATTTTATGGGAAACTATTAATTTTTATGTTTAAAAATTATTAACATAAAGGCATTGTGTTTTAGATTTTTAAAAAACAATTTAAATTGACAACAATCTAACTCATCATTGTCAATTGCAAGCTCATGGAGAGCTGTGATCAAATCTTATTTATCACTGTAGTCTCTGGCACAAGCGTCAGAACCTGAGGGTTTAATCAACTGGTGAAACTGGAGTTCAGTCAGTCCAGTAGCGAGTCTGTTCAACTCTACCTGCAAGATACATCCAGCCACTTCTCATCAACTCTTCTGCTCTCCTCCTGTCCCTTCTGAGCATCATTATCTCGTCAGTACTTCCACCGCAGACTCCAGACCTCCCCGTTCTATCCTTGCCCCCTGACATTGGCCTATTTCCCAGAAGACTCTCAGAAAAATAATTTAAAAACTTTTACCAGATCAGGCCAACACCCCTGCTCAAAACTCTCTAATGGCTTCTCATTACACTAAGAATAAATTCTGAATGGAGGGTAAATGTAGAATTAATAAAGGGTCTCTTTGGAATCCCAAAGCTTTCTGTTTAGTGTAACCAACCATAACTCCCTGTGGGTATCAAGGACTTCTATATTCCACATTTGTACTCCACTTCCAATCCTAACCTCAATCATACCAGTATGTGGGGTAACTGGAATCTTCACAATTTGGGGAAGGTTTTTCTGCCATTTAATGGCAAGTTTGCCTTCCAATAAATTGGCACCAGATTCCTAGTAGCTTACAGGGCTACAATGCTGGGGACTACCTTAATTCATCCCCTTCATTAATTGTAGGCTGTACCATGATGCTCTTGCTCAAGTAGATATAGCTAGACTATGTTTTTATTTGGTTATCCTTTCATTTCCAGTTTTTTAGAAGATAATATTGATGTTTAATAAGAGTTTTTACAATGTAAGTTCTCCATGTATTTGTGTCTATATGTACTTATTTATTTTTATTGTCTTATTTCATATAAAATTTGAGGCAACTTAACTTGTAATAATTATGCCTCAGATGAACCTCAGTGCCTGTGAAACTGCCACTGTGCAAAACTTTGAGGCAAATAAGAATGTTTCCTGTAAGATGAAACATGCAAAAAAGATATCAAGACCAGAGAAGATAGAAATTGTCATTGAAGATAAACCATTAACTCCTTTATAGTCACTCTAGTTGGAAGAACTTTTGGTTTTTGAAATTCCTGAGTGAGTGAGTCAGTGAAAGTCGCTTAGTTGTGTCTGACTCTTTGCGACCCTATGGACTCCATGGACCCCCTGAAATTCTCCAGGTCAGAATACTGGTGTGGGTAGCTTTTCCCTTCTCCAGGGCATCTTCTAAACCCAGGGATCGAACCCAGGTCTTCCGCATTGTGGGCAGATTCTTTACCAGCTGTGCCACAAGGGAAGCCCAAGAATACTGGAGTGGGTAGCCTATCCCTTCTCCAATGGATCTTCCCAAGCCAGGAATCAAACCAGGGTCTCCTGAATTGCACCTGGATTATTTACCAACTGAACTATGTTGGAAAGACTGAGCTTCCTAGCAAGAAAATTAAGAGGAAGTAATATCAGTCAAATTATTTGTGAAAATAATGAACAAACATAACAGTTTCTTAGAAGAGGAGAGTATTTTCTTGGTTCTTGAGTATGTGTGTGTGTGTGTGTGTATATATATATATATAGACATTTTAAATTACACAGTTCCTCTTTCCTCTTATGAAAAGTGTTGAATGCTAACTTACCATCTTAAAAGAATGGCATTTCCTGATGGTGGCATTCCCTGATGGTTACATTCCTTAGTGACAGCATCTCAGTAAAATGATTAAAGATGTAACTCAGGCTAATGCTGTCTGATGGCCCAGCTAAATTCTAGGATATAATTTAGAATGTCTAGTCTTGACATTGGTCCTCAAAAGAATTGCTAGGTTCTGTACAAAAAAATTGTGAGCTCCTAAACTCCGTTACTCACCAACTACCTCTGTATTTCAGGCTAGGACACAGGAGCTGAGTTTGTTTTATTTTATTATTTTTACTTTTAACTTACTTAATTGAGGTGTGGTTTATACACCATTCAGTCAAGCCACTGAAAGTATCCATTTCAATGCTTAAGTCATTTATGCAGTTATCCTATTATGGCCACGGTCCAAAAAAAAAAAAAGTTACCTTTTTAACAAGGAATATCCTATGAAATGGGCTTCCCTCCTGACTCAGTGGTTAAGAATCCACCTGCTTTGATCCCTGGGTGGGGAAGATACCTTGGAGAAGGGAATGGCTACCCACTCCAGTATTCTTGCCTGGAGAATTTCTAGACAGAAGGACCTGGCAGGTTACAGTCCATTACAGGTCGCACAGAGTCGGACACAAGTGAGCAAGTCACTTCTCATCCTATGAAATGGTCTAGGCTCTCAAGCTGAAAAAACTTGTTTGACATGACCAGATGGATTGCGGGAGCCTTATCTGATTTGCTTTGAGCTTTAGTGTTCTGGCATAGGTTTGGGGGCAGCGGGAGTTCATGATTGTTCTGTAGAACCAAGGCAATGATAGATTTAACATTTTTGCTTGCAGTATCCTCAGGTGATTGTGTGAATCCATGATGTACTAACATTTACTTTGGCTGAAGTACAGCTTTAAATTCTCCTTGCTGAGTCATCGAGTATAAAACTAGTCCCTCAGCTAGCTCATGACTCTAGTTAATGCTCCCACATCCATACCTCAGAACAGCTTTTTCTTCTATTTTAGCTATAATCACAATGGCTAGTTGTCTTGAACTGAAAAATTATGCTCCACACAAAGCTCTCATGACTGAAAATGGAAGGCGTTAGATGCCTTTCATTCCTAGGCAAACAATAGAAATTTTGGATGCACTTAAAAAGTGTGCATGTGTTGAGAGGAGCAGGTGGGTAGTGAAAAGTTAAGGCGTCTGCATTCACTATATAGGGATTTAGGAAGTTTGAGGCATTAGAAGTGATGAGGTAACCTTGCAGAGAGTTTTCCAGCTTTTTCTCAAAATATGTAAATCAGCATGTTCCTTGATGTAGTGGAAAGAATAGGTTTCTTCGTTAAATAACTCACAAACCTCTGAAAGGCTGATCCAGCTTACTTTTGAAGGATGTTTCAGGGCCATTGTACATCGTGAATCTCTACTGCAGTCATGTGTTTTATAGTGGAATTTAAATTTTTTTTGTAGAGCATCTCTGCAGGAGTATATGACTGTTATTAATTTTTCAGTCTCAATATCCAATTTATTTTATTTTGATTGCAGAATATTGAGAAAATTGTAATTCACAAAAATGAGTAGTTACAAATGGCAGCAGCTTTTGGAAACAGCTTGCTTTGCTGTGTCAAGATACTTGTCAATTAAACTGAGAAAAAAGTGTGAAAAAAAAGGAGGAATGGGGCATTTTGGTTTAAATTGTCTGTGTTTTATTGGCTCTGTTTAAATTGTTTATGTCTTTTGGTTAAATATGTCTATTTTTTGATCAGTGTCTGATTTTGAGATAGAATCTGTATGGTTCTTACCAACACTACTTAAATTGTGGTAGGTGGACCAGCATTGTTATTCCAGTAGGTCAAGAAAAGAGAAATGGAGAATTCATGTTTAGAAAATTTTATAGCAATTTGTTACTACTGTGACATCCAAGCATGTGATCAGTGAATTCTTTTTTTTAAGTTAGTGTTTGGTTCAGTTGGGTGATGTAAAACCCACATGGTGAGTCACATATAGAATAAGCCACTTACTGTCATCAGCCTCTGATGGAAAGGAAGTTAATAAACAAAGGAGTAAAAACAGACTTGTCTTTCACCACAGATAGTTTGGGAAGCTCTGCACTGGAGGAAAATTAAACTGTTGGCCACATGTAATTAGATTCAATAAGTAAACTTTTAAAAGGAAGGGATCAGGTTGTTGCTGTATCCACGGCATTATAACTACTATATTGCTGAAAATGATTCTATAGAAATTTATGAAAACTTGTTGAGTTTCTAGAACCTTCTACCAGACAAAAATCCAGTTTTCTTTCCCAGAGCCAGAGGCAGTATCTTCTTTTCTTATCCCAGGACATCAGAGGCATTGAGGGGGTTGGTCTATCTCCATTCCATTAGTTATGCATTCTCCCCTCATCATGTAATATGGTCTACTGGCATTGTCTTGATTTAAATTCTATACAAATAGGGCTCAAGCCCAAACCCCTGTCAGATCACTGCCTCTGGCTCCTGCTTTATAGACATTCCGGAGCAGCTGTGACTTACAGATTTTGCAGCTTAGTGCTCTTTTTCTTTCCTTTTCTGGTTAACACTGCTAGGACTGTGATTGGTACCTTGTAAGAGTTTAATACATGTAGACATTAAGAAAATTATTTTGATAACTATATGTGAAGAAGGATAACTCAAATATTTTTCAAAAAGAATTTGTAGAATTGTCTCCTTTCTTGTAGTTTTAGATCTTTATCAGTTAGGTACTAGTTGGTGGCTTAGATTTTCTTGTTAAAGTTATTATACCTGAGTGCTTTCACTTTTTCCCTTATGAAATGATATATTTAAAAATTTTTTAAAAAATGAAAGCCTCTTACCTTCTTGATTTTTCTTTTTGTATTCAAAATTGATTTCTTTCTAAGCATTTACATGAATGAAGTCAAACCTTATACCTTGTTTTCTAGCTAAACTCTCTTCAGTTAGGGATATAACTTGAGCTTTCCATGATGGTATGTTCAACATAGGCATACTCAGTCGTTCTGTTGTGTCCAACTTTTTGCAACCCCATGGATTGTAGCCCGACAGGCTCCTCTGTCCATGGAGTTTTCTAGGCAAGAATACTGGAGTGGGTTGCCATTTCCTCCTCCAGAGGATCTTCCTGACCCAGGAATCAAACCCACTGAGCCACCTGGGAAGTCCATATTGAACATAAGTCCACCTTATTTGGGGGACAGCAGTTGAGTTTTCTGTTGATTGCATGAACAGTTATATGTTCTGCCATGTAACTGCTGTTGGATGCTGGCTGACCTGATTGTCTTCAGGACTACACAGACTACTCAAGTTCTAGAATATTAATGTAGATAAAATGTTTCCACATTCATGCAAATTACCATGTGCGAAAGGAACTAAAGGAAATCAGCCTGGCCCTAAAGGGAAAAAGGCAGCAATTTCAAAGGCAGGTGAACAACAACACTAAAATAAAATTAATTAACTTTCCTTTAAACTAATTCTTTTAAGTTTTCATGGCAATTTGTGCTTGTGAAAAAATTCTTGCGTGTCTTCTATAGGGAAGACATTTATTCTCTGTAAACCCAAAAGATAGGAGGTAAAGGGGATAGTTCCATTCTCCCAAGTAGAAAGGGAAGACTCTATTAACACTGGGCAGAGCATAAAGCTGTTTTAGTTACATGATTGCTTGCTATAATGCCCTTTGAAGCAGTCTGAAACTGCACTGTTAAGTCCATAGTAAAACTTCCCTATAGAATATTAAAAATATAGGCTGGATATGAGGTCTCCAGTTTGTTTTCAGTTAATTGTAGGTGCTCAGATGTCTGTAGAATGCATGTGTTTGTTAGAAGAATGACCAAATGCAAACCCAGAAACAGAGACGTGGCTGAAGTCTCTCAGGGAGCCCACTACTGCTTGGACCACAGTGGGAGGCTCATTGAGTCTTCCTGCAGTGCTAAAAAGTGACCCCTCAAATCAGGTAGAGTGGATGATTTATAGGATGGGGGATAGAAAGAGTACTCTAGCCAGGCTCTAACCTTTCAGCAGCCAGGCAACAGTTAGCAGAAGCTCCTCATTTTTGCTTAACCACTTTTATATCTTTAGGCAAGAAACTTAGGCTGACAAAGCTTTATCACCAGAGAGCTGGGAATAAAAATACCAGTTCTGCTTATTCTGCAAGGTTGTTACAAGGATGAAATGAAATAAATGAATATGAAAACATTGTATAAACTACTGTTACACAACTCTGAAGTCTCATTACTTGCTAAGATTACAATGTCCTCAAACTTCAGCGTGTAGATCCGAATCTTTTGCGATGCTTGCTAAGAATGCAGTTTTGAGAACTTCTATTTCCAGCAATACATAAGGCAAGAGAGCCCAGAAAACCCTCTCTCTTGCTACACAACTCCTAGAAATGTTGGCTAAACTATAGCCAACATAATTATAAATGCATAACTGAGCTTGTGATCAAGAAAGGAAAATTCCTACAGCCAGAAACTGGCAGGAGGAGCTGGGACTCAGAGAGGTAATTGGGTGCCCACGCCCCAGCCGCCTCTAGCTAGGGACAGTCATCTAAAGTATTTTAGGCTAGAGGCGGACAGAAGACAAGGTCTGAAGCTGCCTTGACGCAAGGAATAAGAACTGAGACCTCTATCTCCAGTTCTTCTAGAGAGCATTTTCCTAATTAAAAAGGCAGACTGAAAGACGAATCTACCATTGGCAAAGGGAAATGACAGGAGTCTCGCCCTCCTTTGCTCCTTGCTGTTTGTCTGCTGACAGTCCTGCTGGAGGTCAGATGAGCTCAGCTTCCTCTGTGCTGCTGATGGCCTGGGGAGAAAGGGACTGAGGACACTGACAGCTGAAGGCTCCCCATGTGATGCTAGCCCATCACCTGGCACATCCAGCATATTCAGTTGTAAAAACACAAAAAATAAACCTCAGACCTTTGGGTCTGAGTTCCATGAGGTGATCAGGGTGAGCTCTCTCCTGTGGGTTTTACCACAGGCTTCCCCTTTTGTGACCTCGTATTATTTGCATGGTCCACAAAGACCTCAACCCTGAAACTAACTCCTAGTTCCTACGTTGATGGGATGGAGGTACAGAAGGCAGAAAGCAGAGTATTTTCCTTGCAGGGTTGCCCCTCTGCCAAGGTCGATTCTAGAAATAAAGCCCAGTCTAACATTAACTCTAGTTTCCAAATCCATTTGTAACCAGACCCAGGAGAATTATAGATTTTCAAGGGCTTTAGATATTGGAGATGAGATACAGAGTGTAAATATCTTTAAAATGTTTGAAAAGTGCAGCTCCTGGGTCCCAAGGAATCAGTAGCTAGTCTGGGTGCAGGAACCTGGATTTTAAGCAAGCATCCCAAAGGAGTAAGATGCAGATGGCTCCCAAAAGACCCAATGAGAAATGTGTCTTTGCCACTTTCCCCAAATGATTTCCATTGGCCACTTTAAATACTCCAGGCATCCACGCTTAGGTCCGCCTCCGTCTTAGTGGGGTAAAAGGATACCCTTTAATGGCACATTTCCTTTTCTCCTCTGTGGCTACTGGGCAGTTTTCTGACTTCAGTGGTATTCAGAATTTTTCTCCCCTGGCTTGAAAAAGAAGCAAACAATAGCAACAAATAATAATAATGAGACTCAATCAACACAGAGGGTAGATGGAGTTGACGTTCTCGTCCCCTTTTCTGCGTCTGCTTCACTGGCCTCCCCAGTGCATTGCTGCTGAATCCTTCCAGCCTGGAGATGCACCATCACCTGTTTATGACTTTTGGGGTTAGAATGGTGCACGATGAGCCACTGAGGCAGATGACTGCTTTCTTTACTGTTTACCTTCTTTCCGTATTGAAGACCTGTAGTTGCTCCAGGTCCATTTTGCCCTTCAGAGGCGGGCTGGGGCAGGGATGGAGGAAGGGTTAGGGGAAAGTCTCAAAGAACAGCCACCAGGAAAATTTCCTTCCTGACTCTCTATCTTCTTGTTCTTTGTCTCTCTCTCTCTCTTTTTTTTTTTTTTTAAATCTACTGAACTCAACCTGAGAGGGGTTTACATTAGAAAGCGTGTGCAGGGGAGAGTTGGTTTTCCTATCTTTGAGCTGTTCAGCCATCTGTCCCAATTTCTTCCTGGTTTCCTGTTATTTTCATTTTGCCTTTTTTAAAGATTAACATGCGGCGCAACCACATATTCTATTAAGCTTGTCTTCTCACTACTTTATCTCATTAACTGCTTGATCACTGTGAATAAAAATAATCTTCCATTAAGTCACAACTTCAAACGTCTCTGAGACTTTAGATCAAGCAAACCTTCAACAGCTTAAAAAAAAAATCTCTTTAAATCCAAGAGGTTCACTTCAAAGGAAAACCTATGGGTGTTCTCAGCCCAGCTGACAGGTAAATAGTCATTTGTAACTAAAGATATGCAAGTGAGAAAACGCAGCTTACTCTGGAGTTTGTAACTACTATGAACTTTCTCCTCTAGGCAAGGCCACTTAGAGCTGACCCTGGGATGGGGTTGACTTGGATGACACCACATCCTACACATGCAAATGGGTATAATATCAATAGGCAACCATGCAGTTTTATGTCCTGTTTCATACTTTATCTTTGTATTTACAAAATTACTACAAAAAGAAATATAAAACAGGAAAAAAGGAAATGGTGGTAAGGATAAATATCATCCCAACCAGGTATTTGTTGTGATTCTTTAGTTGGTTGTGTCCGACTCTTTTGCAAACCCATGGACTATAGCTCACCAGCTTCCTCTGTATGGGATTTCCCAGACAAGAATACTGTAGTGGGTTGCCATTTCCTTTTCCAGGGGATCTTCTTGACTCAGGGAAGATCTCTGTGTTTCCTGCTTGGCAAGTGGATTGTCACTGGGCCACCTTGGAATCTCGACCAACCAGATATAACCACTTTTAATACTGGATTAGCCAGGAAGTTTGAGCTTATGGAAACCCTGAATGAACTTTCTGGCCAACCCAGTATTTTGCTATTCCTTCTACTTTGTGTGTGTGTGTGTGTGTGTGTGTGTGTGGGTGGGTGGGTGTGTGTGCGCGCGCGCACGCGTGTGTCTGAAGTAGTAGTGTGCATATGCTTGTGTAACCATTCTTTTTGTTTGTTTCCCCTGCCCCACTTCCATGTATTTTCTTCGTGTAAAGAAACAGCTGTTTGTGACCTGTTTCTTTTGTCTGGACTGCTCTTCTTTCTCTTGGGAGCTGTTTTTTGCTCTCCCTAACCTATCTATTCCCCATTAAATATTCTCATGGCTTAGTGGTTTTTCCTCTGGGCACTGATCATAGTTGTAAGTTTTTACTCCTGTGTGATTTTTGATTGTTCTGTCTCTCCCACTAGGCTGTGGGCCTCAAAAGGGTAGGGGTTGTGTATTCTCAAGACTCAGCACAGTACCTGACACACAGTGGAAGTTTCAAGAATTTAGTTTGGATGGATGAACAAGTTTTCATGCCTACAGGATGCTCCAGGCATAGATAAAACTATTTTTTAAAACTTTTTATTTTATATTAGAGTATAGCCGATTAACAATGTTGTAATAGCTTCAGGTGCACAGCAAAGGGACTCGGCCATACATATATCCATTCTCTCCCAAACTCCCTTCCCATCCAGGTTGCCACATAATATTGAGCAGAGACCCCTGTGCTATACAGAAGGTCCTTGTTGGTGGATAAAACCATTGTTGGTCCAGCTATAGTTTAAGTTCGAAGTTGCTGATTGGCTATTGTAGATGGGAATATGGACATCTTTGTATGAAACAGCCATGCCCACGTTCTTAGTTATTTCTTTGGAAAAGTCCTAGTGATAGAGCTACTGATTAGAGGGCATGGGACACTTTATGCCTTACATGCATACCTTTAAATTGTTTTCCAGAAAGATACCAATTACTACAGGGTCTCTAGTAGTAGGGGAGACTGTTTCCCCATATCCATGTCAACACTGTCATATTTTACTTTTTTTTCTCATTTGTATTTTTTTCCTGCAAACTGACTGTTCCTAATCTTTGTCCATCTTTCTGCTTGGACATCTTTGTATTTATAACCATTCTGCTACGATTTTTGACTGTGTATCACAGAGTCTATACTGACTTAAATTTTTTTAATCTGTCAATCACTATTGCATGTTTTCACAGATGCAAAACTCTCCATCTTTTTCTTTTATTGTTCTTATCTTTTATACTTACAAAGTTTTTCACATGCTAGTCTTATAACAGCTTCAGAAAAAGAATCTAAGGATGTATATGTGAGTCTATAGAGAGGAAATGCTGGATTAATTTAGAAAAGATACTGGTGAATTGATCAGTTATGTGGAGGGGAAAAAGTTATTCACAGCTAACATTTTACATCAAAATATGTTCCAGATGGATTCAAATCAAATTTTAAAAAATATAAAAGAACGGAAAAAAAATTTGTGAATATATGGTTCCTCTCATCTGTCTTATTTGACTGAATTTTCAAACTCGTAAGAGTCTAAGAATTATATTGGATGAAAAAATAATTCCTTACTGTTAAAAGTTTGGTTTCAAAATTTTGATCAGAAATTCCCCAAGCAGGTCAATGTTGAGAGAGAGATTGTAACTCTTGTTTTCTTTTTTGGTTTATTTGTTTGGTGTCTTTGGTGGTGCCACATGGCACGCAGGCTCTTAGTTTCCTAACCAGGGGTGGAATCCATGGCACCTGCAGTGGAAGCATGGAGTCTTAAACACTAGACTGTCAGGGAAGCTCCTCTGACTCTTGATCTCTGAATCCAAAATAGCTTTCCCTGAAGAGCACACCACTTTTGTTAGTAAAACCAGGTTAAGGAAATAGTGTGGTGGAGAAAGGACCTGGCCTTGGAATTTGAAGATGCTGTCTAGTCCTGTCTTTATCTCATTAGTCACCATATAGTGAGTTCATTTTAGGAGAACTTTCTCTTTGACATTCTCTTGATCTGTAACACAGAGTAACAAAAATCCCTGTGTTGTCTACTTCACAGAGTCGTCAAGAAGTTCAAATGAGATACTGTAAATGAACAGTATTTATTATGAAAGAGTCCTGGGTCACATAATAATAGCATAATATGCTTTATATGATTGCTATTTATATTCCTATCTATCTCGCCTACAGAACTATTTCTTTGAGAGCAATTTTGTTCCCCCTTGCATTCTGAAAATGCCTAGCAGGATGGCTTTGCTTAATAGATTATATTTTACAATGATTAAGAGCTCTAACTCTGGAGTCCTACTGAGTTTGGTTTGAATCCAGGTTCTGTCATTTGTATTGGTGTGACCCTGGGCAAGTTATTTAATCTTAAGTTTCAGCTTTCCCCTCTTTGAAAAGAGGATAATAATAGTATCCATTTTGATAAATCAAGGCTCTTTGGTTAGTTGTCAGTAATCCAAATTATTGCTATAGAGAAAAAGGGAATGTGCTAGCTGATCTGTTTCTGTCTCTCTTGCATCACCATACTCCCCAGGAGTGGTTAGTTAAGGCATGACCTTGTCACCCTCCTTTGATTTGCTGCATCTATTAGCCTTAATCATTCTTTGCATACAGGATTTGTCCACATAACAGAGGAGAAGATGTTGCCCTTCCTCATTTACATGATCAAGTTCTTTAACTTGAAGTTTAAATGACTTCCTGATTTTTAAAAAGGTGGTAAAATAGTTTTAGTTAGTTTTATTTTGGTCATATCCCCACTCTGGACCAATCACATGTCTGGTGAGGGAGTTCTTAGATTGTTTAGACCTGTTCTACTTGCCCTCTTACGGCTAAAGTGTGAGGCATGGGACTGCCAGTCCCATCATTATCATAGGGTTGGAGAATGGGAAGAGCAGCTCTTCAAAGAATGGGGTCGTGTAGGGTGCATTAGCAGACAAAAATAGCCAATGCCTACTATTTCCCTCATAGAACTATTGTGAGAATTCAATAGTAGGGCTCTTTGGTACCACTGGTATACAGCAAGTGCTCAAGAATAACAAGAAAAGGAGAAAGTTAGCTCTTCCTGATATTGTTATTTGTTGCAGTAGTCACTGGAATTTAATTATCTGTTTCTAGGCATCTTGCAGATATTATTTGCCTTCTGAACTGCTGCAGTTAAATAGCCTTTGAATAAGTTTATTGTAAACATCTAGGGAAGAATTCTGGTCATGGGATAAGAGAGAAAAGAAAGCCATGGTTACTCTTCACAGGAGTTAAGAGAGGGCATTTAACCCCATAATAAATGTGCATTTCTGTGGTATCTGTAGGAGAATACTAGCCTGAATCTTTGTTGCCATTCCCAACCTCTCTTCAAGGTCCAGTGGGCAGTCTTTTTTTTCAGCCGTGCTGGGTCTTCATTGCAGCGCGTGTGCTATTCATCACAACATTCAGACTTCTCTCTCTAGTTGCAGCATGTGGACATAGTTGCGCTGTGGGGCATGTGGTATCTTAGTTCCCTGACTGGGGATTGAACCCATGTCCCCTGCTTTGGAAGGCAGATTCTTAACCACTGGACCACCAGGGAAGTCCCCCAGTGGTCAGCCTTAAACATGGTTAGAGTGACATAAGACTCTGGTTCCTCTCTGTTTTCTTTCTTTCCCATTAGTCTGCTCCCCCTGGATTTTTGTCCTTTTGTCTCCAGGCTTGGATTTATCTTAGTTTTGACTTTCCTTTTAGTCTGACTCTGGTTATGCAGAGATAAAGCCTAATATTAATATATAATGAGCAAAATGGAATTTGGTTCAGCTTCTTAGTATGTGTTGTATTCTTGAGACTTAAAAAAATTCCCCCAAACAGAGATGAACCTTTTGACTTGGAACCATGGAAACACTCTTATTTAAGCACCATCAACTTAAAGTTGAGGCTTCCAACTGGCAGAGATCATCATAGCAAGCAGACAAATCGACTGAAATAAACCCAATTTTTTCTTAAGGACAGACATCAGGAGCACATTAAAAAATCATGTGCACCAGGTTGTATTTTAGGGGGTAATTTTCCTTGATTATCAACAACATTTTGACGTACTTGTCTCTGGAACATCTATGAGAAAGAGTTCAAGTGAAAAAATAGTTTCTGCATTTCATGATATGATTTTAATTCTGCCACCTTGGCTGTTTAGGGATGACAGCTTAATCTGATATCACTGAAATAAGAAATATCTATATTTCCATGATCACTGAAAGTTCAAATTGGATTGTAAACCCAGATAGAACTGATCTGAGCCTTATCAGAGCTGAAGCAAGGGAACTGCACGAGAACAGAGAAGATTTAATCAGAAAGAAAATTCTGCTTAAGAAACAGAATTGCTTAAGAAGCAAAATCTCCACCAAAAAACATGGGTTTAGGAGGAAGGACAGGAGATGAGAAAAAGAAAAAAGGAACTTTTCAAACATTTTTTTTTTTAATGGCACTTTTTCCTCCTAGTAACTTCCCCATTTAGGTCTGATAGTAATCCTCAGCACATCTCCTGGAGATGTTCTTGAAGTAGGTGGATTAATGGAAATTCTGCCACACTGGAAAACAGCGGCTGACCAATAATACTGGATGTTTTTGTTTTTTTTTTTTGCAGCTGACTTGCCTTCCTGTTTCATGGTAGCTTGGCTGCTTTATTTATAGATGTGATTTTTATTTCTTCTTTCTAATGGAGATGTTTGGAGAACCAAGGGAACAGTTATGAAAGCAACTGAAGGGCAAAGAACCAGGCCTATCATACTGCCATGATATCCTGAACTCACAGCTCGAGTGGGGGTTGGCGTATTACCGAGGCGGAAGTGCATGTACATCACACGGGTCCGAGTCTATTCACAGCAGACAGATGTGGACATTGAAGCTGTTGCTATTGGAGGATTTTTCTGCTCGGGCGGAATGATATACTGCAGCTAAAGCTTTAATTTTAGCAAGTAGGATGATTGTTACTTCTTTAATGCCTCTGATTAAGGTCAGCAGCCAACATTACTTGAGAACAACTAAGATGGCTTTCATGAGCAGATGATATGGGAAAAAATCATTTTTTTTTCTGTCTTGAAAATGACGGGGGGTACCAGAAGGAAAAGAGTTATGTACAGATGGTATCAGTTATCTACACGGTGCTATGCAACCCTAAAACACAGTGGGGTTTTTAATACCCTTAAAACAACACCCACTCATTTATTCATACTTCTGCAGTTTGGGCAGGGCTCAGCTGGGCTGGCTCGTGTCTGCTATGTGGGGTGTTGGCTGGCTTCACTTATGCATTTGGGGTCAACTGACTGGTTTCCAAGGCCTCTTTGACATACTCGGCAGTTGGCTGGGTAGCTTGGTTCTCCTTTGTGTGGCTCGTTGGCAGGATAGCCTAGGCTTCTCACATTGCGTTGGCAGCCTCCCTACTATATAACATAAAACTCAACCCCCTTAAGAAATATTACATCCCCTTCCCTGGACCATTTCCTATGCTTCCAGAGCATGTGTCACAAGTGTTCTCAGAAGAGAGCGTTCCACTGACGCTGTCCTGCTCTGACAGCTGCTGCAGTGTTTGCCTGGCCCTCCATGAGTTCGGCATGGCAGAGATGCCATTGCAGCTCTCTTACTGTATGCCTTCCTCCATGCCTTGGACCCTCCTTTCTTCAAAGCAGTGCGGCTCATGGAGACAAAGTGGGAACACTGTTTCTTCCCTCTTTGGGCTACTTTTTTGGAGGGGCCCCAAGTAGGACTGCTGTGTCCTCAATTTGTTCATCTTTCTCCATCTTCTGTTGTTCTTTATCCATTTCAGACATGCGTCCACGTGGGCTTGGCTGGGAATGATCAGATTTAACCAGCGGCATCTCACTGAATCAATTTAATGAGGTTTTATTTGACTAAGCTTACCATGTCCCATTCTTTCTATCTTTCAGGTGAATTCTCCCAAGTCCTGATTTTCTAGATAGCTTCTGATCTTTCTATAATTGTCCAGCTAGGATCCCTACTTTGCTCATCATCCCACTACTGAACTAGCACCATTATCAAGCAAGGTTTGTCTCTTTTCAGAGGTGAAAAAATTAAGTAAAGGAAATGGGAAGTTCAACTGCCTTGACTTAGGCAGTCACTGCAGGTTAGAATAAAAAAGGAGTGAGAGCGCAGGTCTGTATTTAGTCCATATCTCCATTGGCAATTCCTCCTAATCCTAGGAAATCAAAGACATCCTGTGGGGGTAGCAACAGGATACTCCATATGGTGCTCTGCTCTTTCTCACCCTTTTAATTTGGCTCATTGTTCAATCTTAATTTGCAATTGTCACAGCTGCGATCACATTCCCAAGTTCCACCAACTCCCAAAGCCCTTGAATCTGAACCCTTGGTGGTTTTAATTTTATTTTTGTTAAGAAAGGTTAGGTTGTCACAATGGGTAAAGCTAGCTCTTCAGTGAGGGAAAAATTTTTTTTTTTTTTTTTTTTTTTGCGGGAGGGAAGGGGGAAAGATAATTCTAATTTCTTATTAAGCCTCAGAATGGGCTGCAACTGTGGAACCTCAGTGCAGGGGAGTTGACAACTCAGCCATCATCAAGCTAACTGAATTGGACACAGCAATGTGAGACATAATTAGCAATTCCGTTCAGCGAGCTGTCTCCTGAAAAACTTAAAATACCTTCCAGGCCTCATGCATATTCAGTGCCTCATTTGCTATTGTTTTTATCCAACAGGTTGAAATTCAAAAGGGAAGAATTCTGAGTTGTCTGTGTCTCACTTTCATCCTCCGCATTCTCCTCTCTTTTCAGCGACTCACCCTCCCCAAGCCTGTCCCATTTCAATACAGCAGGTCATCCCAATGCCAACTGCACACTGAGAAATACAAATACTCTGAGCACAAGTTTTTTCTCTTGCTTGTACGTTTGTCAGCCTTTTCTCTCAATTAAATAAACTGAGTAGGTACATTTGCCTGGGGATTTAGGCACGTTTGGTCATGGTGGTCAGGCTTCTGCCGGGGATTCTTTCTTTCTTGTGGTTACTGGGTCAGGAGTCAGTCTCTGCTAACCTGCACTTTCCGCCCTCATCTCCATCTACCTTGATGAGTTACCTTTCACTTTCCTTGGTGTTCCGGGTGGCTGGGATTTTCCATGTGGACGTGCAGGGAGAGGAGTGTGCGTTAGCTGCTCAGTCGTGTCTGACTCTTTGTGACCCCACAGACTGTAGCCCACCAGGCTCCTCTGTCCATGGGATTCTCCAGGTAAGAATACTAGAGTGGGTTGCCAATTTCCTCCACCAGGGCATCTTCCTTAGCCCAGATCAAACCCGCATCTCCTGTCCCCAGCATTGCAGGTGGATTCTTTGCCTGCTGAGCCATCAGGGAGGGGACAGAAATCAGACATATTCCTTTCTTTTCACTTGATCCCCTGGCTTGCTGAGAATAGGAGTTCCTCATAGAAGGCTATCTACTTGGACCCCAGCTGTATAGGATTTGACTATTCTGGAATCCCTGAGGAATGATTTGTTGTTTGGAGAGGCACTATAGTACCATGAGAACAAGAGTCTGAGTTAGCTCGAGAATCAAATTTTAAGTCTATACTGTGTGGTCTAAGTTGTGTGGTCTTGGCCCGAATGAAGATCATAACAACCTAGTATGGCTATTAGGAGGATGACATCAGATAATGTGTAAGGAGGACCTAGCCAAATGTCTGGCATGTTGTTGGTGCTCAACAATCGTGTTATTCTTTTTCAAGTTCCTCCTTTTCCTCATCTTAGTCTTTTTCTTTTCTTTCTATTGTATTGTATTTTACAATCTGCTATCAGGACATGTGAAATAGACTAAATTTTCAAGGAAACTACTCAGTACTTTCAATCTCTTTTTCTATAAACTTTCTGGCAATTAGTAAATGATGATCTAAGTCTCATCATCTTACCCCTCCCTTCCTGGTATCTGGTAAAGGTGACCACCCAAATACCTACATTGAGTTAAATGAGAAATTAATTATTTTTCTAATCCTAAACTCCTGGAAGCATGAGGAGTTTTTTTTTTTTTTTCTTTCGGATTTTGTTTTTTCAATGTGGGGCTCATTAGAATAAGAAAAGTTTATTGACAAAATTTCATGTTAAAAATTTCAGTTTCCTGGTCTAACTTGGATGCTGGAGTTTTGATTTGCACATTAAAAAAAAAACTGGAAAGTAGAAAGCTAATGCATACTCAGGCTTGTGAATATTTTAGAGGAGACTATATTTGGTGGTAATTTTGGTAAAGAGTTTCAAGGAGAAATAAAAGAAGGAGAAAGGTCACCAGGGTTGTAAATCAGAGGAGGAGAATTGAGAACTTCTTCCTTTACAAAGTCACATTTGCTATAAGAGGTTGACATCTGAATGAGTTCATAGGATGAAAAATGAATGCAAGGATGGATTACTTAGAAACATTTCTCTCTCCACCTGTTGTAGAAAGTCAGTAGATCTGATTGTATGTATCATACCATTTGGCAGGTGACTTAGACTTTATTAATGACCATCAAACACTGTCCTCTAATTTTTTCCAAATAAAAGTTTTTTTTTTTTCAAAATATTGCCAAATACTTGAGGGTATGGGTTGTCACACATACTTGATGTGTCTTGCTATAGCTCCTAGCCCCGTTCTGTGTGTGCGTCATTGCAAACCGGGAACAGGATGAGAGAAAACGAAATCATGAAACTGCCTCTCATCTATGGTGTCCCTCAGTTAATGAATATGTTCAAGCCAATAAAGGGCTTCCCTCATAGCTCTCTGCTAAAGAATCCACCTGCAATGCAGGAGATGCAGGAGATATGAGTTCAATCCCTAGGTCAGGAAGATCCCATGCAGTAGATCATGGCAACTCTCTCCAGTATTGTTGCCTGGGAAATCCCATGGATGGAGGAGCCTGGTAGGCTGTAGTCCATGGAGTGGCAAAGAGTCGGACGTGACTGAGCATGCATGATATAAGGCCAGTAGAAGTGGATACACCCGAAGGACAGTGACATGAAAGCCAGAAGAGAAGCCTTTGTAAAGAACATGCTAAACTTGAAAACTTTTTATTCTTTTTTCAAAATTACTTTTTCTCATGTTTTAGCTTGTGGCCTTTACTCACCCCAACCATCACCTGCCCCAACCCCGCCACTAAGTAAAGCCAGAAGCAAGTCCCTGCCCAAAGCAGAAAGAGATGAAGAATGCCCTGAAGATGGAAGAATGTGAATGATGGAAGTGAATTGGTGGTTGCTCAGCTGCCATGGAGGGAATTTGGCTGTGAACAAGTTCCAAAACAGCTTCCACGTCACAAAGGTGGGGAACAGGGTCTAAGATACACTGGAAATCATGATCCTTTTGACTGAATAAACTCAGTTCTTCAAGATACCCTCTGTGTCTCTTAAGCAGGCGCTTGATGAGCAGTACATAATGAAGAATTGCGGGAACCAACACCCCCAAAGAATGGGGATGAAATAGTATCTAGACATTTGGAGCTTAAGGACAGCTTTGCACACTGTTAACAGTGAAAAATACCATCTTTTACCTCCTTGAGCAAAAGTTCTCAGAGTTTTGAAAGGAATTAATCTGATATTTCTACTTTAACCCCAATAGAAGCCTAAATCCTGAAAAGTCTCTGCAAAAAGTATATTTTGTTGACAGGTTATTGTGTAGGGTATAACCTCCTACAAAAATCTTGTCTAAATCCACCAGAATGGTGAAAATGAACGATACTATATCAAAGTCATGGCTATATTTGCTACATGGCCTTCGATTTTTTGCTTTTTTTTTCCCCTTACACTTTTTTTTTTCCTAAAGCAGTGAGTCTATTGAGAAATCTTATTAAAAATCACAAACTGAACAGCAGACCTTTTTTTTTTGAGAACTAGAAACAGATTTTAAATGACAAAAAAGCCTCCTTTAATCTTTTTGTAACATCTTGACAGTTGTGCCAGAAGATGTCTGCTTCTGCCTTCAAAATATAATTGCTTTTGGTCTGAAATAATTCATTTCCCACTCTTTTTGCACTACTATAAATCCTTGCCCTTTAAGCTGGATATTTTCTCTTAATTTCATGGCTACATTTTTTTGAAGGTAGTGGGAAGGAGTAGGGAGCCAGCAAGCTACAGAGGCCAGAACAAATGTCGTAACACAACAACCATACCTTATGAAGGTATAATGTGGAATAAAGAGAGCATCTGTGAACCAAGAAACAAAAAACTGAAATATTTTGTTATAAAAATGAAGTTGGCTGTCACAGTGTTGAATGTCTAGTGTCATCAAGGATATTTGACCTTTTTAAATCTATCAGAGCATCTTTCAATTACTTTGTTTTCAATAACTCAAATGAAGTCATATCACAGTTAAAAACTTTAGCAGTTAGTGTCTTCAAGATCCCAAATCTTACTTGTATTTTTCTCCAAAGAAGCATTTTATGAACACTGAAATAAGAGCATCATCAGAATTCTATAAAGTCCACATCTTTGAACCTATAGAATAAACCTGATGAGAATTAGAAATAGGCGACCTCAGCAAGAAGGGGAGCTCTAATGGAAGAGGGTGTGGGATTTAGGCATCACTGAGAATCCATACCGGCAAAGTGGCATGGTGAGTCACAATCCCTAAACTCAAGCCTTGAGTCATGAACAACAGACTAGGAAAAAAATTAAAGGGAAAAGAGATGTGAAATAGAGTCAGAGGTAAACCTAATAGTTTGGGCTTCTTGCAAGGTAGCGAATATTTTTCTCCTCTTGTTCTTCATTTCTCCTCCAAACCAGTTCGGTGAGAGGAGGTGTAGTTCCTTAACTCTTTTGTGACTCAGTTTTTTGCCTTCTTTGCACCGACTCTTCTGTCATCACAGGAGTCCAGAAGAGGACCATGCTATACACACCAAGGGGCTCATGGGATTAAGCAACTCCGTGCAGCCACTTCCATCCAGATTTGATCTGCTGGATAAATTGAAATTAATTCAGTGGAGCATTTCCTCTGCTTTCCTAATTGCTTCAGAAAACAGGAAATACAGGGATAAAAAGAGGGAAAAAAGAGACTCTCCCCCCCACCCCCCGGGCTCTTTTGTAGGATCCTTTGGAAACCTATAATGCACATTTTTGCTTCCACTCACCTGGAAGCTACTCAGATTTTTTTTTTTTTTCTTTTTACATTTATTTGGCTTCACTGGATCTTTGTTGCTGCACACGGGCTTTTTCTTAGTTGCAGTGAGCTGGGATCACATTTCCTTGTGGTGCGTGGGCTTCTCATTGTCAGGGCTTCTCTGGTTGAAGAGAACAGGCTTCAGCAGTTGTGACTCGCGGGCTCTTGAGCACAGGTTCAGTAGTTGTGGCCCACAGGACCTGCTGCTCCTTGGCCTGTGGGATCCTCCCATACCAGGGATGGAACCCAAATCCCCTGCATTGACAGGCTGATTTTTAACCTTTGGACCACCAGAGAAGCCCCAAGGCTACTTAGTTCTTGAGCACTAGGGTAGTGAAGTGTTTCTATGTAGGCAGAAACCTAAGGGGCATTTGGAGAAGGAAGTCCAAGCCCCAGTTTTCTTCTTTCTTAGGGTAAACAAAGATGAGAATTAATACGCAATGAGGACTTCCTATGAGCTGGGCATTGTGGTTGATGTTCCCCGTAATATGTGGTCAGGTCTCTATCTGATTCCCCAGAAAAGATTAGCAGTAGTCTCAGAAACATCAGTTATCTTAAAATTAGCTCATAGTTTATGCTGTGTATTACTATGCTCTCTTAGGAGTTTTGCATTTGATGAAAACAAAGATTCAATCTTGTTAGCTGGGTCCAAGACCTAGATGTAAGACCTAGATGTAAGAAATTGATTATTTTTCCCTTATATTTGCTCCCTCTGAGTTGTATGCCCTGATATAATAAAGTTATCCCACCCCACTACCTATTCCTAGGGGAAGTCTTTTAGTTTTTCTAACCTAATTCAGGACCTCATATATCTTTTTCAAGTCTCTTAACCTTTTTTCACAGTCCCATTTCCAGGATTCTCACCACACTCCATTATTTTTAATTCCATTCTTCTTTTTTAGGACAATAGCTCTTATCTATTTCAGTCTTGGGGATGCTAGCAGTTTTATGCAAAACTGATAATCCTTTGTTATTATTAAGGGCCCTGGTATTCCTGGAAGGTTAGTTACCTCTTAACTCAGAGACCATCTCATTTCATCCTAAAAATAGCTTTGTGAGGTAGGTCATTTGTTGTTCAGTTGCTAAATTATGTCTGACTCTTTGCAACCCCATGAACTGCAGCATGCCAGGCTTCCCTGTCTTTCACTGTCTCCCAGAGTTGCTCAAACTCATGAACATGAGTTGGTGAAGCCATCCAACCTCCTCTGCCACCCCCTTCTGCTCTTGCTCTCAATCTTTCCTGGCATCAGGGTCTTTTCCAATGAGTCAGCTCTTCGCATCAGGTGGCCAAACTACTGGAGCTTCAGCTTCAGCATCAGTCCTTCCAATGAATTGTCAGGGTTGATTTCCTTTAGGATTGACTGGTTTGATTTCCCAGCTTTCCAAGGAACTCTCAAGAGTCTTCTCCAGTACCACAATTCGAAAGCATCAATTCTTTGGTGCTCAGTCTTCTTTATGGTCCAACTCTTGCATCCGTAGATACCTACTGGAAAAATTTTAGCTTTAGCTAAATGGACCTTTGTTGGCAAAGGAGGTGGATCATACCATCCTTCTTTTACAGCTGAGGAATTAAGATCCAGAGTTAGATAAACTGTTCAAAGTATGGAGGTAGTACATGGGAGAGCCACAACTTAAACCCTGATCTCTTTAGGTTTAACGAAGATGTCTATGTTTCTTCTATACAGTGATCTCTTAAATCTAACATTTATTAAATTGTTATTTGAGTAGTAGGTCAAATGTTGTGCCAGGCCTGAGAAATTCCATACTGAAGTTGGCATAAAGGTTGAAAATTGTTGGATTCATGAAATTACTGTGATAGAAGAGACTATATGATCCTGTCTACACGCAGTGGGAAAGGATGCCAGGATTCATTGTTAATGTCTATCATGGGAGCACAATAGAGTGGCTTTGCCAATTACTCATTGCCTTTCACTGGAGTCATTCAGTAAGAGAGGGGCAGGATGATAGGGTATTTATGAGCTAGGTTTCGGAATGATATAGATCGGATTCAAGTCCTGATTCCACAATGTGCTTAGCTGTGATGCTTTGAGGAAATTACTCAAACTGAGTCTCCATTATCTCATTCTTTAAGTGAGGATTATCGTATTATCTGCTCTGGGGTTATTGTGAGGCTTAATGAGACAATGCACTTAAGCACATAGTACAGCGCTTAACACATTAGGTCTTCCATTAGAAAGAGATGTAATGAGAATAGAAGGTTAACTGATAGACCACTTACTTTCATTTTCCCTCTCTACTCTTAGAAACTTTACCTCTCTATGGATGCCTAGTTGACATTTTTTTTTCCCCACAGTGACATAAAAGAGTAATTATTTCCCCTTATATTTCCATGACAAGTTTCTCTTCACTTCCTTGAGATCAGAAGTCCTAATTTGGCTAATCGATTTAGCCAATAATGAGCACCGAATACCGAATATGACACTTAGGTAAGAAATCTGCAAAACTACAGATGAAGGTGTGATGCATTTTGAAAAATCAGGATGAGTGTAAATCATTTTAAGGGGCTGTTGAGGTTGCAGAGGAGTGAAAACCTTGATGTCTGTGTTTTGGGTGAAGATGATACTGCTTTTGTAGACCACAGTTCCTCAGTCTGTGCCGCCGTTTTGTGCGATAAGGGAAATAAGCAAGGGTTTAGGGCTAGGTTAAAGCTGAGAAACGTAGCTACAAACCACTGTTTCTTGTCCCGATTCCATTAGCACTGAACAGTCAAGTGCTCCATTATCATGAGTATACTTCGGTAGCTTGTAATTGTCCTGTGCTTCAGTCAAGAGATGGGTAATTGCTCCTATGGGCCATGGATTTCCTGCTAGCAGCAGCTGATTGAAACCAGCCATTTATTGTGGCTAAAAACCCCAGACTCACTGCAGTGTTTACAGATAAACCTTCTGTGCGACAGTCATTTACCCTACCCAGCCATCCACATATTAAAGATATACACATGACCCCCTCCTTTTCTCTTGACGAGAGATCAACTGTTCTTTTCAGTTTGATTAAATTTCACTATGTGGTATTGATATGCCAGCTCTTTTATTTTGTAGTTTATACTTTAAAGCAAATTGCATTTCTTTGAATCTACATTCTACTTTGGGGGCATTTGTTAATAGCCACACTGCTATAGTGTTAGTTACTTTTTCAAAGTTCCTTATTCCTCTTTTCCCATTCCTTTGATAAGCCAAATATAAGTATTAGCTTGTGGGTCTTTTAATGCCCTCAAGAACTGGAATCTAGAAAAAGGAAGCCATTCAGTAGCAACTGTGATGTTTTGGGGTTTTGGAGACGCTGAAAGGTGATTGTGTGTTTTCTTATTTCAATGACACTTGCATCTGTAATGGACACAGTGGATGATGCTACATAAATACAAGGTAGATGACTGTGTCCATACTCACTCGATGGAGGTTCCCATTTCTCCACCTCTGCAATTTTATTAAAATTAGCCTTTAGAGGCTAAAGGGACATTTTGAAATCTTCATATAATTCGTCTGGATAGTTTTAATTCATTCAGTTTCTTCATTTATGAGTAGTAACATTGGTATCATCTTCTTCTTGTTCTCTTTATACTTTTTTTAATTTTTTAAAAAGCTTTTTATTTTGTATGGGGTATAGCCAATTAACAATGCTGTGATAGTTTCAGGTGAAAAGCGAAGGGACTCAGCCGTACATATACATGGATTCTGTTCCTGAATCAAGAATGAAAGATAAGAACAGTTAGGGGTAAACTGGGAATACCCTGCACTTGTGAAAACAGAAACTCTACCAGTCCTGCCACACCTTTCTTTAAAAAAAAAAAAAACCTTCCCTGACAAATCTGTACACTTCATTGAAATTCATGAGTAATTTACTTTTGGTAGGAAAAGAACGTATTTAATCCACTTTAGAAAAACTGACTGGCTGAAGAATTTGTATCATTATGGTCAGACCTTATCAAATTAACAAAAAAGATGGGATTTATCATGTGTTTCCTTTAGTTCTGTCTTCTCTTTTTGCCACGCTATCTTCCTCAGGTATACAGAACTGATCAATTTGTTGATAATGCAGTTGTAAAGAATATATTAGTATTTGCAGATTTAGGTGTAAGCTTGGGTTCCTGGAACTTCAGGTAATGATTACCAACTTAGATTCCAAATTCTGAGCTTGAAATTAGTGGTTTGAGCAAAAGGAAAATATAGCAGTTAAATTTAAGCAAAGAACACTTTCCCATGGTATACAAATCCATGAATTTGGTCCCCTGACAGATGGCATATGGGATGGATGCCTAGGTGTTAAAGAAGGTGGATACAAGACAAGAAAACAGAAATTTGACTCCTATAATTGTACTGTTGTATGAAGCATTTTAGCAGATCCAAATCCAACACAAAGATCAATAGTGTAATAATGAAATTTACAAAGACAGGTCATCATTAAAGGCTAAGGGAAATATAAATGAGTGAACATTCGCTTATAAGCCCAGACACTTTAAGGCTTCCCAGGTGGTTCAGGTGGTAAAGAACCTGCCTGTTCATGCAGGAGATGCAAGAGACATGGGTTCAATCCCTGAGTCGGGAAGATCCCTTGGAGAAGGAAATGGCAAACCACTCCAGTATTCTTGCCTGGGGAATCCCATGGACAGAGGAGCTTGGCAGGCTATAGTCCATGGGGTTGCAGAGTTGAACACAACTGAGCAACTAACACACACAAACATAATTCTGGTTGTGCTGGATCTTCGTTACTGTGCGTAGGTTTTCTCTAATTGTGGTGAGCAGGGTTACTCTCTGTTGTGGTGCTTGGGCTTCTCACTGTGGTTTCTTTCACTGCGGAAGCCACAGGCTCTAGGCACTCAGGCTTCAGTAGTTGTGACACATGGGCTCCGTTATAAGCTCACGGGCTTTTAGAGCACAGGCTCAGTAGGTGTGGCACGTGGACTTATTTGCCCCATGGCATGTAGATTCCTCCTGGACCAAAATTGAGCTAATGTCCTTTGCATTGTCAGACTGCACCACCAGGGAATGCCTTCACCTTTCAATTGCCTTGCTTTCTTTCTAGGCAAAGCACTTCTAGCAATGATGTTAGGTCAGTCCCTGGAACTGAAGTCTGGAAGTATCATGATCAGTTACTTGGATTTCAGACCAGCATGACCTTAGTCACTCTCTTATGTCGCTTGAGATAGAGATTTATTCTGGATCTGAGCTTCAGGTCATATTACTTTCTCCCAAAGGAGAGCTTCATGAAGAATTTGTAAATCACAGATTTAGCTTTTGTGTTTTTTCAGGAGCCCATTCTAGTGTTTCACAGATCATAACCCAAACGCCAGACTTTTGAACCCATGCATAGGTGTTGACAACCCAGTATGTGAGGGGGAACCTTGGTTGAAATAGCTGCTGGTTTACTGAGTTTGACTGCTGCCTTACTGGGCACCGTGGCTTCAGAGGGAATGCTTCAGAGGGAATGCACCACCTGCAGACTTAAAGCCAATAAGCAGTCTTAATCTCGCCTGATATTTTCTGCCTTCGATTGGATCAAGCTTTGCCTGACACTGGCAGCTGTTTTCCCTCCTTGTTTTGCTGTTATATGATGACCTTTTCTTTGTTTATTGTTTTCTTTGGACTTGCTGGAGTTTATATAATTGATGGGCTTGTATGCCACAGTATGTCTGGGAATCTGCTGGTGATATACTACAGTGTCTGAATGGGTAGTGTTTTCTATCTTTCCTCCCCTACTCTCACCCCTGATGTCAGAAAGTCAACACCCCAGTGGTGAACTGACATGGTAACAGAGACTCTTTCTTAGCCTGTAAGCAAAGAAAAGAAAGAAAGATAGCACTAAGTCGTATTCGATTCTTGTGATCCCATGAACTGTAGCCTGCCAGGCTTCTCTATCCATGGAATTTTCCAGGCAAGAATACTAGAGTGGGTTGCTGCCGGGAGCCAGCGTGAGGAATCCCACCCGTGACAAGGTCACGCGGCAGGAGATTTTGATGGGCAAGGACGAGTCAAATCTCAGGGGTTTTCTCCCTGGCATTTCCTGGGCATGTACCCCCCACCCCCCAAAATAAGAATCTGCCTGCCTTTCCACTCTTCTGACATTCTCTGAAAAAAGTCAACTAAGGGCTTTAGTCTTCTGCATTTGATAGAGTGTTTCAATCCAAAAACCCCTCTGGTGGCTTTCTAGCCTGGCTGCAAGACTCTTACAGCTGCGCATGTGATTGCTTGAGGCCTCCTGACTGCAGAAGCACAGGAAGCTTAAAACATCCTAGGAATGTAGGAGCTTCCGAGGAGTCAAAATCATTAGAATAGGACTGATTAAAGGTTTCATTTGTTGAGCCAATACTTGCTGCCAAATTTTCATATCTTTTATTTGTAAGATATAGTTGGTATATAGAAAAACAGGTAGTAGA